>JADBJO010003856.1:47500-50000 GCA_016801955.1 Conus betulinus | reverse complement strand
TGTATGGCATCTGAGTGGTTTTGGATCTGTCATCCAGGGTACGGTAGGTCTCACCACAGTAGAGTTTGGAACAGAGGCTGCATGAAAGAATGTACACAAGGTTGGAAGATCGGCAAGTGAAGGGGGATCTGATGGTGAAACTTTTGCCTGATGGGCCCCTGAAGGTGTTAGTGGTTGTATTTAAAAAGGGGCAGGTTTTGCATCGGGGTTTTGTTGCAGCGGTGGTTCCTGGTGGAGAGCTGCTTGGTGAGTCTTTGTAAGTGGCTCGTACTAGATGATCCCTGAGGTTGGTGTCACGCAGGTATGCCACTAGTGGGGGTTTGTCGAAGGTGGACTTGAGTTTGGGGTCTTTCTGCAGGATGTCAAAGTTTTTTCACAAGGATGTTTTTAACTGGGAGGTTGTGTGGGTGGTAGGTCAGAGTAAGGACTGGTCGGTCTGACTGGATCTTTGTTCTGAGATGGGGGGCACGATTGGCGGCATCGATGATGACTGCTTCAGGGTATCCTCGAACAGTCAAGCATGTTCACTCCCAGGACCATAATCATTATAAACATGCGAACTAGAACGGGGCCTGCGGTGAATGCTAGCATAACCTCCATCTTAACTTGCAAATGAGTAGTCGCGTTATATAAGGACACTGTACATGAGACAGAACCACAAACGTGAGGTTTCCAAAACTAGGATACCCCCCTCCCCCTTCCCCTCCCCATATCTTTGCGATTTATACGCGAAGATTATACTGCTGTTGTTTTCCTGTTATGTTTCTTCGTCCCTGTCCCCATTCTCTGTCTCTGTCTCTCTCTGTCTCTCTTCTCTCTCTGTACTGTCTGTCTGTCTCTCTCTGTCTGTCGCTCTCTCTCTCTCTCTCTCCTCTCTCTCTCTCTCTCTTCTCTCCTCTCTCCCTCTCTCTCTCTCTGTGTCCGTCCTCCCCACCACCCTCCTCCCAGTTCCTGACTATTCTCCTTTGTCGTCATCGTCGTCTTCGGTCTAAACAAAACTAATCATGTTCAGATCCCAGCAGCGATCGATATCGCTCAGTAACTGATCGGAGTAGCGTGGCATAATACGTTAGGTAAGTGTCGGCAGCTATTGACTAACGCATCGACAGCTTGATTACCTGTAGGAGGGAGAGAAGGGGGAGGGAGGGGGCATCTTGTAGGTTGAGGGAAAGTATGGGGGGGGGGGGGGGGTGGGGGAGGGAGTGTGTGTTGTGTGTGTGTGTGTGTGTGTGTGTGGGTGTGTGTGTGTGTGTTAGGAGCAACTTCTTACAATACTTCACACACAGTAACTTGCAGATTTTGCCATATTTTTCTCAAGTAGTCAAGACTGCGTCTTTTCTATCGCTTTTTTTTTATTTAGTTAAAAAAAAAATTCTCGCGCTTTTTTTTTTTTTTTTTTTGTCTATGTCTCGTCTGAAGTCTTTTGTCTTCTTTTTCTTTTTTTCTTCTTCTTCTTTCTCTTTCTTCTATCTCTCTCTCTCCTCTCTCTCTCTCTCTCTATCTCTCTCTATCCCCCCCCCGTCTCTGTGGTGTGGTGTGTGTGTGGTGTGTGTGTGGTTGTGTGTGTGTGTGTGTGTGTGTGTGTGTGTTCTTTTCTTTCGTCCTCTCATCCGTTCTTTCTCCATTTCTTTCTTTCATTCTCTGTTTTGTCTGTTTTCTCTCGCCCTCATATTTCAGTTTTCCGCAGACCTGAATCGTGTCCCAAGTGATGGAGAACGGTTGTGTTTAGCAATAAAATGAATGAGCATTGAATACTCAACAGGAAACAACAACAAAAAAGAAAAAAAAGAAAAAAAAAAAAAAAAAAAAAAAAAAGAAAAAAAGGGGGAAAAAAAAACAATAAACGAAAGCAAAACAAAACAGACACAAAACAAAATAACAAACCAACCAACCAAAAAACAAAAACAAAACAAAACAAAAAACAAAAGCAAAACAGAAGAAAATCACCTACGACAGCCGACGATAACAACAAACAAGAGGCGGTCGCCACCACACTGTGGTAATCATGATGCATGGTATCTTATAAGTTCACAAACAACATGACTTGGTGTTATGATGGGGCTAAACCGCTACATATGTGTGGATTCATCAAACTCATCACAAGTCGGTATTGTGTCAGCAAAGGCACAGGACCAGGGTCTTTGGTGTCAGCACCACCCCCCCCCCCACCCCACCCCCCTTTGCCCGCTCCTTCCACCCCTCTGTCTGTCTGTCTGTCAGTCAGTCTGTCTGTCTGTCTCTTTACCCCCACCCCTATCCTTCCAATCATTTGCGCGCGCGCGCGGGTATGTGTGTGTGTGTGTGTGTGTGTGTGTGTGTGTGTGTGTGTGTGTGGTGTGTGTGTGTGTGTGTGTGTGTGTACATGCGCCCTTGTGCATGCATGCAGGATTCTGTAATCTGCATTGTGTAGTATCAGTCTACTTTTCATAGTCTAATTATCAATTTGTGTATTGACCTTTTCCCCTGTAGTTGCTACATTGACGTGCATGTTTTCCATTGG
>JADBJO010003856.1:25000-37500 GCA_016801955.1 Conus betulinus | reverse complement strand
GTTTGAAGTGGAGTTGAGGTCACGTTGTCTGTCCTGGGTGAGGAGGCCTCAGGCACTGTAACCCATCTTTTGTTTCATTTAGCACACACACACACACGCACGCACACACACGCGGGACGCACACACACACACGGACGCACACACACACACACACACACACACACACACGCACGCACGCACGCACACACACACACACACACACACGCACGCACGCACGCACGCACACACACACACACACACACACACACACACACACACACACACACACACACAATCTCTCTCTCACTCACAGAGATGCAGACATACATACACACACACACACACACACACACACACACACCACACACCACCACCACCACCACCACCACCACCTCCACCACACCAACACATTTTTTTCATCTTCTCGCTCTACGAACTTCAACCCTTCCCGCCCTCCTCAGAAATCGGATGGCGTGAAATCCTGTAACATCAACCCTGGCTCAGCACGTTGAACCCGAGTCATTGATCATTATCAGTGATAGCCTTATCATTAGGAGTAATATTGTTACTATCATCATAATCATCATCATCATCATCATCATCATCAAAAATCGTCATCAAGGTGCCTCGAACTCCGGTGTTTTTTCGTACAATGTAATTTCGAATTGTGCAGTCGTTTGAAGGAGATGTTTACAATCGTCTCTGTACACTCTTAAGGAACGGTGTACGACGTGTGTAGGTGTCCCCACTAGCTCTGCTACCCCCCCACAGCAAAAACTACCCCAAGGGCGATGTTCTGCTTCGATGAGTCGACTTGAGCAGTCGACCGGCTCCGCCAAATGAGCGGGGAATCGAACATGAAATTGCTGCTTCAGTCCACTGAACATCCATGGATGACTACGTCTGCCTGCCCTGCTGCCCGAAGGGATATTTTCCATGAAAACAAAATGCAATCTGAACAAACAACCAACCAAAACAAACAAACATGGACCTGAGTATATAGAGACAGGAGTTGGAGGGGAGGAGGGGGGGGGGGGGGGGGGGGGGGGGACGCTGGTAGGTGTTGGGGGAAAAGGGAGAAGGGAGGAGTTGAGGTAAACATATTTTTTGATCATTATGAAAATAAACATTAGTCTTTATTTATTGATTTATCTAACTATAATTGAAGCAGACAACACCAGATGTTTTTGCCAGGTCGTGTATATAATGTCGGAAGAATTGCAGACAGCAATTTGTCTCCCGTCAGGGCTTGTTTGTTTTCTCTCTGTCTGTCTGTCTGTCTGTCTGTCTGTCTGTCTGTCTGTCTCTCTCTCTCTCTCTCTCTCTCTCTCTCTCTCTCTTTTTACATATTTAAACATATATACGAATTTTTTTTCTGAAAGACACTTACATTTGTTCATATTCACATCCATGACAAGAACACACCGCGTAATCAACAGTGACGTTATAGATTAGGCATCACACAAACAACAAACAAACAAAACAACAATGATACATACATTACACGCAAGCTGAACAATGACTCAATAGTGTTCAAACAGGAAACACAGAAATTCATAATGTCTCTGACTGAATTTATTCAGTTTTATACTGATAGCAAAGTGGGGGATGGGATGGGGTGGGGGTGGGGGGATGGGGGTGAAAGCGATTCCAGAAGTCCACAGGACAGATTTTTTTTCACAAGAAATTTCATCAGCGACGCGTGAGTCAACTGCTCGAAGACCAAACAAGTTTGATATTTCACAGCTGCTTCCCCCGTGACGGGGGATCGAAAGACTGTACTTTAATTCACTGCCTATGTACCCAAACTATCATTGCCAGGCTCAGCAACAGAACAGGGGAAACTGCGGTCGTGTACCACAGCTCATGGCAAAGGAGTTTGCAGAATTTGGAGGATGACGTCGCCCAACGCATAACGCTGTCGGTAAACGGGAAATATCAATTCAATAAACAGGGTAGAGGTGAAAAAGCAATGATGAGGTTTAAACAATCTAATTTCTGGTTCAGCTTCTCGTCGAAAATCCACCATGTCATCTTCGACACGAACAAGACCAGTGCCGTCCTTAAGGACTGCAGCTTTGACCAGAAATCCTATCGAATTGAATACCGCCATCATTTTTTTTTTTTTTAAAGAATTCCCATACTCACCGAAAATATTAACGTGGTCTGGTTGGCGCATGAAATGCTCGGAATTCTCAGTCTCTCAATTAGCCCATTTCTGTGCCAACTCCAAGCGCGATTTTTTTTTATTGGAACAGCAGCTGAGTCTTGGAAGATGCGAAGAGAAAAGTACTGTCGTTTATCGGTCTTTTTTTTTTTTTTTTTTCCTTCTGCTAACTAGAAGACTGGATCGTTTTAAAATAGAGTTACTCGAGGAAACCGAAACAGCTGGCAACAGGTGAACTCTGACATCTCTTTCTCCCAATGGAAAGGAAGTTAACAGAACTGGACCTATCACGTCGCCCGACAAATAAGTAATTTTCACAAAAAAACAAAAACACAAGCAAAGAAACAATGCACACACACACACACACACACACACACACACAGAGAGAGAGAGAGAGGAGAGAGAGAGAGAGAGAGAGAGAGAGAGAGAGAGAGAGAAAAAACAAGGGCAAGTTTAAAAAGACCCGAGTCTAACTCGCTATCTTCGCGTGTAAAATCCACATCGTCGATGTGAGCAAAATGATTGTTGTCAGAAAGGGACTGGGGGGAAGGGGGGCAGGTGAGGGTGGGGACGAAGAGGAAGAGGAAATCTTAGTGAACTCTAAATTCAGCCATTAGTTTTTGTCCCCATGAACCAAAACTAGTAGTAACGTCGGCGCGCTTGATGAGTTGGAGGAGTGCTTGGAGTTCCTTCCCCTGAGGCGGGGAGCCGCATACAGTTGGGACTGGCGACTGGAAGGAGGTATGAAGGAGCTGTGTACACAACAGTGTTCAGACGATCGACGCCAAGCCGGCCCCTCATTGCATAAGACAGTCTTAACAGTCATTGTTTGTTTGTTCGTATGCTTTTTTTTCTTTTTCAAAGGTGATTTTTCATGTATGTGAGAATATACAAGTAGCGGTTGAAATCGTAAGGGAGTAGGCCTACGTATATTTCCCCGAGTGTACAGTCGACTCGACACACGCTCTCATTGTATACGCACGTGCGTGTGCGCGCACACGCGCACACGCGGGACACACACACACACACACACACGCACGGACGCACGCAAACACACACTCACTCACTATCTGTGCACATAGACAGACAGGCAGGCAGACAGATAGACTGACAGATAAACACACACGCACACAAATCCCCACCTGCCATTTTCAAGCGTCACAATGCTATTGCAGTATATAAATTACCAAAGACAGCCAAAAGCTGTGACAATGTTGTTTTGCTCCCTTTCAAGTATTTGAAATCTTTCGGAGCGCACGCACCCCGGCCCTCTCCCTCCCGTCGCTTGCCAGCCCTTCCCCTACCTCTTTGCCTCTGTGTTGGCATCACCCTCCGACTTCCCTTACAGGCTTGGCTGGTTGGTTGGTTGGTGGGCTGATTGCTTTATCCCTTCATTCTTGTCGCCAGCGACGTGGGCAGGTGAAGAGCTGGTGAGGGAGGGGACACAAGTCTATAAACAGTGCTTTGCACGTGTTTTGTACATGCCGATGAATATATTTTTAAGCCCCTCCCCTCTCTCTCTCTCTGTGCGCGCGCGCGTGCGTGCGTGCATGCATGCGCGCGCGCGTGTGTGTATGTTTGTGTGTGTGTGTGTGTGTGTGTGTGTGTGTGTGTGCGCGCGCGCGCGCGCGCGTGTGCGTGTGTGTGTGTGTGTGCGCGCGCGCGCGTGTGTGTGTGAAACGATTAATAAGTTAAAAGTTTGCAACTGGAGAATTTCGGACGTTCTTTGGTGACGGGTGTGGGGAGTATAAAAGCGATGTTTATGCCTGTCTTCAGTTACGGCGGACGTTTCAGATTTTCCCATTTTCACATAAAGGACCGTCGAGTAAAGATTAGATTTACAAAGATATGGCAGAAGTTGTATGATAATGATATATCCAAAGCGCAGGCCAGTCAGAGAGAGAGAGAGAGAGAGAGAGAGAGAGAGAGTTGAGTCGGTTCACACGTATTTAGCGCCTGACTGCAGATTATGATGGTGGAAACTGACAAGGCAATAAATCACAAACACATAGCAGGGAGAAGTTGTGTCTCCACGTTGACTTCTGCTTTTGGTTGGTAGCTGAGCTAGCCTCGTAGTCGTTCTATCTATATCTATCTGTGTACCCATCCATCCATCCTTTCTATCTATCCATCCATCCATCTGCCTATCTGTCTCTGTCTCTCTCTCTCTTTCTCTTCCTCTCTCCCCACATACTTCTCTCTATCTGTTTGTTGTCTGTCTACCAATCTATCTGTCCATCTATCAGATGCACACGGCTTGCCAGCCTGTCTGTCTATCTATCTGTATGTCTGTTTGTATGTCTATGTTATGTACCTATCTATCTATCTGTTTATCTATCTATAATCTGTCTATCAATCTATCTGTGTCTGTCAGTCTATCTATCTATCTCTATCTATCTATCTATCTATCTATCTATCTATCTATCTATCTGATGCACACGGACTGTCGGTATTGGGCGGTGCTGTCGCCTGTTGTTCCATTAGATCTGCTGCTCGCCATCTCCAGCTGTGTTGTTCTATCTATCTGCTGCGCCATTCTCCAGCTGTGTTGTTCCATTGCATCTGCTACAGCGCCATTCTCCAGCTGTGTTGTTCCATTAGATCTGCTGCATCGCCATTCTCCAGCTGTGTTGTTCCATTAGATCTGCTACAGCGCCATTCTCCAGCTGTGTTGTTCCATGCATCTGCTACAGCGCCATTCTCCAGCTGTGTGTTGTTCCATTAGATCTGCTACAGCGCCATTCTCCAGCTGTGTGTTGTTCCATTGCATCTGCTGCAGCGCCATTCTCCAGCTGTGTGTTGTTCCATTAGATCTGCTACAGCGCCATTCTCCAGCTGTGTGTTGTTCCATTAGATCTGCTACAGCGCCATTCTCCAGCTGTGCGTTGTTCCATTAGATCTGCTACAGCGCCATTCTCCAGTGTGTTTGTTCCATTAGATCTGCTACAGCGCCATTATCCAGCTGTGTTGTTCCATTAGATCTGCTACAGCGCCATTATCCAACTAGCTAGTTCTAGTAGTCGACTATAGGCACGGTCCCTTTCTTATTGAACAGAGGGGTGGAGGTCGGCGATTAGTTAGTTAGTTGCGTCACAAGGGAGGGGGGGGGGGGGGGGGGGGGGGGGGGGGGGGGGTTAAAAATGGTGCTCAAGCCCAAATGAGGTATATCACATGTCACGTATACGTCGCCAAACACTGCTTCGAGCTCCACTAAAAGCCTATGTCACATTGGAGCTGCGAACTAGTGATTCATGCTCCAATAAAGCCAGTCTCACACGAGTGCATGGGAATAGTTCAGAAAAAAAAAAAAAAAAAAAAAAAAAAACAGCGGTTCGTGTCCCAATAAAAACTGTGTCAACAGTGAGTTAAGGAAAAGTGCTTTTTCAAAATCACTTTATGATCCAATAAAGCCTGTCACATCGGAATGGCAGAACGGTGATCATGTCTGAATTAGGCACATCAGTGGTCACAATCCAGTTCAGTTCAACCTGTTCACAGCCCAGCCGACCGCAACGGGCCATATCGGGGTTGTAGTTACTCTGTATACAAATGTTAAAGAAAATGTTTTCATATACATAAAAAGTTATCGAAAAAAAAAAAAAAAAGCTTAAAGGCTTTCTTCCTCAAAAATCTTCAATCAGATGAGAAATGTTATTTTTTTTAAGGAACTAAGAAATCATATTAGTGTCACGAGCAGGTAATTAGCCTATGTCACAAGGATGTCAGCCACAAAACAATGTTCATGAACAAATAATAAAGTGTGTGTCACATTGGAGGAGAGAAACAGTACTTCATAAACAAATACAGTCTATGTCTCAAGGCGGTTTTGAAACAATGTTCAAGAGCAAGTAAGGCATATCATAAGGAAGTAGGAAAATAATGTTCATGAATAAATACGGCCTATACTAAACCGGAGTTAACAAACAAAGGAGGTAAATTTATTGTATGGATTAGGTGAAGACAGACAGGCTTATTTTTGAACGACGACCGATTTGTATTTATTACAGGGTAGACCGTTTTGCTGGATCTATTACGTCGAGGAAGGTCGATATATTGTAACTGCTACCAAAGACAGATTTAATGAGCTGCCAAGAAAGCAGATTTAGTGCGTAATGTTAAGGAAAGCAAATTTATCAGATGACGAGGAAAAGATTTATTGCATCTAGTATGAAAATGAAGACAGATTCATTACAAGGAAGACAGGTTTTCCTCTTTCATGACAACGAGGAAGACACCTTTATTTTATTAAGTTTATTAAGGATTAGGAAGATGTTTTTTTTTTTTTTTTTTTTTATTGGTTTGATGACGAAAAGGAAGACAACATTATTGCATCTATTACGACATGCGGTCTTTTTCCCTGTGTTACAAGGAACGCAGAGCTATTTCGTTTATTGTGACGAGAAATGCAGCTTTAGTGCATTCGTTACAATAAGGAAAAAAAAAAAAAAAAAGAGAGAAAAAAAAGCAAACAACTTCATGGCATTTGTTGCGATGAAGAAGGCAGACTGACTGTGCGTTCATTACAAGCAAGACAGAATTTATGAGAAAGAGTGTAGAGTCATTGCGTTTATAACGAGACCGAGCAGATTTGTTGCATTGATTATGACGTGAAAGACAGATAAGCGTCATTTATTATGACAAGGAAGATATGTTTTCTGCCTTTTCATTATTTATTGTTTGTTTTTTTGTTGTTTCTTTTGCTATTGAAAAAAAAAAGAAAGACATGCACGTTGTGTTTATTGCGACAAGAGGACAAATTCATTGCATTTGATACGGTGAGGAAGACAGGTTTGTCACTGCATTTACTGCGGCCTGGAAGACAGCTTATTTTTCGTGCTTTCTCTTCTTTTCTTTTACTCTCTTTCTTTTCTCTTAAAAAAAAAAAACAAAACAACATGATTTGCATCGATCAAAACAGGTTTAGTGTTGGAGAGTAAAGTGGACTCAGCTTTGTTTAAGGAAACAAACAGGTTTGTTCTACGCGTTCCACGCAGAGAGAGAGAGAGAGAGAGAGAGAGAGAGAGAGAGAGAGAGAGAGAGAGAGACTTGTGTTACAAGTGTAGCGTACGTACTGTTTTCAAGGGTAAAAAAAAAAAAGGAGTTAAAAAAAAAGTTGTTTTTGGAGCAAACATTTCTCCTTACGACGTCAGAAGTGAGGGGCAGTAAACGCGCAGGTCACCGTGACCTGTGGCCTGTTGATGGTGTTGCCTTGGGATCTTTTCTCTGACGGCCCGTCTCTTTTGTCTGATGGCTGTCACTGGAATGGGATTTTTTTTTTTTTTTTTTTTTGCTTCTCTTTGCCCTCTGCTCTCCTTTCTCTCCTCCTCTTCCTCTTCTCTCTTCTCTTCTTCCTCTTCTTCTTCTTCTTCTTCTTCTTCTTCTTCTTCTTCCTCGTCATCATGATCGTCATCATCATCATCGTCATCATCATCATCTTATCATCATCATTATTCTTCTCGTCATCGTCATCTCCTCATCCTCCTCGTCTCCTCATCGTCATCTTCATCTTCTTCTTCTTCTTCTTCTTCATTTTCTTATTCTTTTTCTCCTCCTCCTCTTGTTTCCTTCTTTCTCTTCTTCATCTTCTTCTTCTTCCCTTGAGTCTCACATTCTTCTTATTCTTTTTCTTCTTGTTGTTCTTGAGTCCCTGATTCCCCAAACACACCACCTCCCTTCCCCCCCACAAAAGATCTCTCTCTCTCTCTCTCTCTCTCTCTCTCTCTCTCTCTCTCTCTCAGCGCCACTGAATTCTCAAGCCCCCCACCCCCCCCCCCCACCCCCCCACCCCCCCCCCACCCCCCACCCCCTTTTTCCCACACAGAGATCTTTATCCCACCATGCTTACTATAATACACGCACATGCGCATAGTCACACTGACACATACAGAGGGAGGGGAGAGAGAGAGAGAGAGAGGGAGGGAGGGGGGAGAGAGAGAGAGGGAGGAGAGGGCAAGTGGAAAGAAGGAGGAAGAAGAATGGGGAGAACCGGTGTGGCGTGAAAATCTGGGAACGTGATATCTGGGAAGGCTTCCAGATATCACAGATTTTTTTTGGGGGAACGCGTTCCCAAAATGTACTGTGATATCTGGGAAGGCCCATGAAGCTGGGAAACGTGGTCTTTTCAGAGCTCAGAAGGGCAGAAAGAAGACGAAAAAAGAATGGATTTTCGAGATAAGGTAGGAAACAATTTTATTTAGGTGCAATTGAGATCTTTGACCTTCTTGTCACTTTTTTTTTTTTTTTCGCACGCGTTCCCAGATTTACCGTGATATCTGGGAACGCGTTCCCAGATTTCACGGTGGAAGTACAGGAAATCTGGGAATGCGTTTCCAGATATCACGTAAATCTGTTCCCAGATATCACGCTACGACGGAGAGGAGAGAGAGGGGTGGGAAAAAGGGGTGGCGGGGAGATTGGGATGGGGAGGGGGGGGTAAGAATAAAGGTTATGGCAGTCACAGAGTGTACGACATTATAAAGGCAGGGAGGGGGGGGGCAGGGGGTTGGGAAGAGAGAGAGAGAGAGAGAGAGAGAGAGAGAGAGAGAGAGAGAGAGAGAGAGAGAGAGAGAGAGAGAGGTGGGAAAGGGGTGGCGTGGAGACTGGAGGAGGTAGAGGGTAAGAATAAAAGTTATGGCAGTCACAGAGTGTACGACATTATAAAGGCAGGGATGGGGGTTGGGGGGGGGGGGGGGGGGGGGGGGGGGAGGGGAGAGAGAGAGAGAGAGGCTGGAATATAAAAGTTATGGCTGTGTGTTTTTGCTCTAAAGGCAGCGATGAAGCGAGGGAGAGTGGGCGAGGGGGGGGGGGGTGAGGACGTCATTATATTTTATCAGGGATCTTTCAAAAGGAAGAAGGGTCGGCGTTCGCTCCACAGGCGGTCTTAGCGAACACTGTGAGGGACTTACCTCATTAACCGGTATTTTCCAGTGAAGGCTTGCTTCGCCTGTCAGTGCTATGCCTACTACCCTGTTTTCTCATTAACCGGTATTTTTCCGGGGAAGGCGTGCTTCTGCTATCTGTGCTATGCCTACAACCCTGTTTCCCCATTAACCGGTATTTTCCGGGGAAGGCTTGCTTCTGCTATCTGTGCTATGCCTACAACCCTGTTTCCTCATTAACCGGTATTTTCCGGGGAAGGCTTGCTTCTGCTATCTGTGCTATGCCTACAACCCTGTTTCCTCATTAACCGGTATTTTTCGGGGAAGGCTTGCTTCTGCTATCTGTGCTATGCCTACAACCCTGTTTCCCCATTAACCGGTATTTTCCGGGGAAGGCGTGCTTCTGCTATCTGTGCTATGCCTACTACCCTGTTTCCTCATTAACCGGTATTTTCCGGTGAAGGCTTGCTTAGCCTGTCAGTGCTATGCCTACCCTGTTTCATCCTTAACCGTATTTTCCGGTGAAGGCTTGCTTCGCCTGTCAGTGCTATGCCTACCCTGTTTCTTCATTAACCGGTATTTTCCAGTGAAGGCTTGCTTCGCCTGTCAGTGCTATGCCTACTACCCTGTTTCATCATTAACCGGTATTTTCCCGTGAAGGCTTGCTTCGCCTGTCAGTGCTATGCCTACCCTGTTTCATCATTAACCGGTATTTCCCGGTGAAGGCTTGCTTCGCCTGTTAGTGCTATGCCTACTACCCTGTTTCATCATTATCCGGTGCTTTGTGGGCGAGGTTTGCTGTGCCTATTGCTGCCTGTATCTACCCAAGTTCATCATTATCCGGTACTTTGTGGGCGTTTTACTTTGCTAGTTACTACAATATCTACCCCCCCCCCCCCCCCCCCCCCCTCCATTTCATAGTTATTCAGTATTTTGTAGGCGAGGTTTGCTTTGCCTCTTACTGCTATACCGTTTTATCATCATCCAGTACTTTGTCATTTTTCAGTAGTACTGAGGTACTCTGTGAGCGAGCTTTGCCTTGTCTATTGCTGCAATATTTACCCTATATCATCATTATCCCGTTATTTTGTGGGCGAGATTTGCGCCGCCGCGTACCGCTGCTATACCTACCGTTGTTCGTCATTCTTCGGCATTTTTCAGAGCAAGGTCAGCTTCGTGTATTGCTACCATGCCTCGACCCTGCATTCGTATTTTCATGTCAACATTTACTCCGTCTTGACCGCCGCTAACTCCAACCCTGTTTCATCATCACCATTCTGCATTTTCTGACCAAAGTCTGGGCGGGTCCCCCGCTATGTCTGCCTTGTTTCATGTCTATCGCGCATTTTCCGGGCAAGCTTCACTTTGCTTTAAATATACCGCTGTGTTCAACCTGTTCCTGTTCTCTCTCTCTCTCTCTTCTTACTCTCCTCTCCCTCTGCATCTCTCTCTCTCTCTCTCTCATTACTATCTTATGATGCCTTTCCTGTGTTAAACCTGCGCCTCGACCACCTTCCTCTCGGCAATTTCTCCTCGAAAGGACCGCATAGCGACAATTCTCTCTCTCTCTCCTCTTATTTTCAAGTTCCGGGCTACCTCTCTTCCCTCTCTCTCCTCCGCTCTTCCTCACATCTCGCATCTCTCTCTGGCATTCCTCTGACTCAAAGTCTGGGCGGGTTCCCCGCTGATGTCTTCCTTGTTCCTCCTAGTCTATTCGCGCATTTCCCCCCCCAGCCCGGCAAGAATACCTCTTCATTGTGCTTTAAACCTGTTGTGTTCCCCCCTGTTCCTCCTCTCCCTCCTCTCTCCCTTCTTCTCTCTCTTCTCTCTCTCTTCTCCCTCTCTCCTCTCTCTTCCTCCTCTCTTCCTCGGTCTTACTCGCCTCCTTCTATATGGATTCGTGCTCTCTCTCTCTTCCCTCGTCCGGCCACCTCTCTCTCTCTCTCTCTCGAATAACAATCTTACTATCTTTAGGATGCCTTTCTCTCTGTGTTACATTCTGCGCTCTCCACTCTCTCCTCTCGAAGGGCTCTCTCCCTCGACAACTCTCTCTGTCTCTCTCAGTTCTCTCTCTCTCTATCTTGGTCTCCTCTCCTGCTCTGTCTCTCTCCTCTCTCTCTCTCGTCTCTCCCCTCCCCTCCTCATTACTATCTTTATGATGCCTTTCTGTCTGTACAAAAAAGTATTCTCTCCCCCCCCCCCCCACCCCCATTCCCCTCTTTCTCATTGTGTGATTCTGTTGTGTTAAAAGGTCAACAAATCTCCCTTTAGTCATGAACCAGGAACTATTTTGGTGTCTGAGAGCGAGACTCCTCGTCAAAGTTTGCTTTAAAGAAGAAGTTCTTATGAATTCTGGCTAATTTCACGCGAGCGCGAGCGCGAGGGAGCGCGAACACGTCCGCGTTCGTGTGTGTGTGTGTGTGTGTGTGTGTGTGTGTGTGTGTGTGTGTGTGTGTGTGTGTGTGTGTGTGTGTGTGTTGTGTGTGTGTGTGTGTGTGTGTTGTGTGTGTTGTGTGTGTGTGTGTGTGTGTGTGGTGTGTGTGCGCGCGCACGCGCGAGCGTGTGCGTGTGCCTGCAATCCTTTGCTCTCAACTCTTCTATCTCCTATTTGTGTATAGTCTCGTGCTAGGAGTTCCTTCTTTTCTCTTTCTTCGCCCCTTTACTCTCAGCCTCCTCCCCCCCCCCACCCCTCTTCCATCTCTCCTTACCTCATTCTCTCTCTTTGTGATTCTGTTTCTCTCTGTCTCTGTTTCTGTCTCTCTCCCTGTCTCTCTCTCTCTCATTCTCTCTTTGTGACTCTGTCTCTCTCTGTGTCTCTGTCTCTCTCTCTCTCTTTGTCTCTCTCCTTGTCTGTCTCTCTCTCTCTCTCTCCTCTCTCTCTCTCTCTCTCTCTCTCTCTCTCTCTGTCTCTTTTGTCTCTGTCTGTCTGTATCACTGCTCCTGTCTCACTGTCTGTCTCTCTCCCTGTGTCTCAGTCTCTCTTTCTCTCTCTCCTCTCTCTCTCTCTCTCTCTCTCTGCTTGTGCGCGATAATAATCCGTCTTTCTCTCCTTGTTTTTGTGCTTCTTTTCCTCATGGCAATCGTCATGGAGCTGAACTGAGAGGAAGACCCACAGAACATTAACAATCACCACTGAACTGAACTGAGAGGAAGACCCACATAAGATTAACAATCACCACTGAGCTGAACTGAGAGGAAGACCCACATAACATTAACAATCACCACTGAGCTGAACTGAGAGGAAGACCCACATAACATTAACAATCACCACTGAGCTGAACTGAGAGGAAGACCCCACATAACATTAACAATCACCACTGAGCTGAACTGAGAGGAAGACCCACATAACATTAACAATTACCATTGATCTGAACTGAGAGGAAGACCCACATAACATTAACAATCACCACTGAACTGAACTGAGAGGAAGACCCACATAACATTACAATCACCACTGAGCTGAACTGAGAGGAAGA
>JADBJO010003856.1:0-12500 GCA_016801955.1 Conus betulinus | reverse complement strand
AGAAAACATAACTCCAAAGGAATGCTGCTTGTGACACCGAATCGCCTAGCAGACATGACAGCACAGAGCACACAGAACAAACAAGGAAACATCCCCCCCCCCAAAAGGATTTTCCAAGCTTGCCCATATACCCTGTACCGAACACATCCACACAGCAACAAGAACTGGAGAAATGAACAAATATAGATTAACTTATATTCAAGACTGGCACAACCTTTTAAAACTTGAGTAAATTCAGACAAGTACAAGGACGGACAGAGAGAAAATACAATAATCTCGATTTAACTGAACTTGATAATAATGGCTCAACCAATGTAAGGTAGGCTTACTAAAAGGTCTGACCAGAAGCGTTGGGCTAATGCGTAGTAGATCAGACATCTGGTAAATCGTAGCCATGAGGCCTTCTTCTTCAATTCTCTTAGCTTAGTCTTTAGTTCGTCTATCCATCAGCTTTAGATCATGTGCAGCGTGGTCTCAGAACTTAGCGGATGTGGTGTAACGTACATATGGTACTAAGTCCGCACGCTGTGACGCCTCATTGATGACGCTGAAACTGAACTCTGTTGACTGCGATGTCTTTTCTTTCAGGTCAGGCTCTTCCCTCCGGCTGTGCGTCTTTACTTTCACGCCTTATCACCCTCCCCCCCCCCCCCCCCCCCCCCCCCCCCCCCGTTCCCCTAATCAAAGTCTGTCGTAATAAGCTCACTTTGAAAACAGCGTTGGAATTCGCTGGGATAAAAATAGCGTCGAAAGTTGCCGATTCTTAAGTTCATTCGTTCGCGAAAAATCTCTCTTCATATGGGTAGAACGTGTAGAAGTACAGAGCAGCGTTAAGTTCGTGAACGCACTGGTTTTTTTGTTTGTTTGTTTGTTTGTTTTTTGCTAGTCTTCCTACTGTTTAGGCCAGCGGGACAGATCAGAGCATCAGAGCGTGTGGGTAATGAAACGTCCTGCTTTTTTTCTTTTCTTTTCTTTTCAATTTTTTTTTTTCTGGTGTTGATTCAATCGGGAATGAGCGCATGACGTCACGCGAAATGCTTTCTGGGATAGGACGCCATCTTGGAAGGCGAGCTATTGTAAACAAACCAGTCTGAACCGAAAGCTGCTCTGACTCGAGTCAGCTATGCCTGTTAGCTGTTGTATCGTTGGATGTACAAGCCGACACACCAATGGGAGAGGCGAAGCTTCAGGATATCGATTCTTTCGAATCCCAAAGGTTAAAAGAAACCAAGGACAGCATACTGAAGAAGTCCCAACACGAAGGCGTCAAGCGTGGGTTTGCAGCGATTCGCCGACCGTCGATCACTTTCGACAAGAGTACTGAAGCGATGCGTGTTTGCTCACGACATTTCCACGCAGGTAAGAGCGTTGTTCTTGATCTATGTAGATATAAATTACAACACTGAGTCAGAAAAGCTGTGCATCCACCCCCATCCCTCTCCCTCCCCAGCTGCATCGTACAGCCTCATTCGAGTCATTGCACACATGTTACCAACTCTTGGATTAGGCCTACTTTCGGTTTGACGCATGATAATCTCAGGGTGGTAGTGTGACTGATCTGAAGGCTAGAGCTCACACATCTACAATCAAACATGAAATATCACAGCATGAAGTTTATAAACTGAAGTTTAGGCCAGCTCTCTCACAAATTGGTGTGTATTTTAACATGTTAACTGAATGCATGCAGATATCGCAAAGAAACTTGTCCACTTTCAGCTACTGCATAAATTAGCTGTGAAATGAATCATCTTGAAGAGTGCACTAGATGGTTCTTGTAATCTATTATTTCACGTGTAAGTTAAGCAGTAATAAACTACCATCCCCTGGCAGACCTTAATTTTATCTTCTGCCAGTATCATTGTTTCTGTCTTACACACACACACACACACACACACACACACACACACACACACACACACAGGGTGAATATTATTTACTAGACTCAGACAAAAACTAATAGTCTGTTTCTGTCTCACACACACACACACACACACACACACACACCACACACACACACACACACAGGGTGAATATTATTTACTAGACTCAGACAATAACTAATAGTCTGTTTCTGTCTTACACACACACACACACACACACACACACACACACACCACACACACAGAGGGTGAATATTACTTACTAGACTCAGACAAAAACTAATAGTTTGTTTCTGTCTTACACACACACACACACACACACACACACACACACAGAGGGTGAATATTATTACTAGACTAGACTCAGACAAAAACTAATAGTCTGTTTCTGTCTTACACACACACACACACACACACACACACACACACACACAGGGTGAATATTATTTACTAGACTCAGACAAAAACTAATAGTCTGTTTCTGTCTTACACACACACACACACACACACACACACACACACACACACACACACACACAGAGGGTGAATATTATTTACTAGACTCGGACAAAAACTAATAGTCTGTTTCTGTCTTACACACACACACACACACACACACACACACACACACACACACACACAGGGTGAATATTATTTACTAGACTCAGACAAAAACTAATAGTCTGTTTCTGTCTTACACACACACACACACACACAGGGTGAATATTATTTACTAGACTCAGACAAAAACTAATAGTCTGTTTTCTGTCTTACACACACACACACACACACACACACACACACACACACACACACACACAGGGTGAATATTATTTACTAGACTCGGACAAAAACTAATAGTCTGTTTCTGTCTTACACACACACACACACACACACACACACACACACACACACACACACACACACACACACACAGGGTGAATAGTATTTACAACACTCAGACAAAAACTAATAGTCTGTTTCTGTCTTACACACACACACACACACACACACACACACACAGGGTGAATATTATTTACAAGACTCAGACAAAAACTAATAGTCTGTTACAATTGTGTCTGATTACAGGAGAACCTGCCTATGAAATGTCGGAGACGCATCCAGACTGGGCCCCATCCCTTCACCTTGGGCACTTAGAAGTGAAGGAAACAAGCACCAGTCGGCATGAAAGGCTTTCAAAGAGAAGGAGGACAATGCAGAGCATGGAGTCAGAAGAAATGGAGGCAGTATTGTCAGATGGAGCTGCAGCAGACTGCGATGATTCACTCCTAGCAGAACCAGAGCTTGAACCAGTACATTCTGTTTATACACAGACAGACACTGACATTACTGGGGGTGACATTGATGGTATGCAGTATGAACTGAATAGGCTTCTAGAGGAAAACAGGGACTTGAAGAAGAAACTAAAAGAGAAAGAGATCACACTTGAGGCATTTGAAGAAGATGATGAAAAGGTTAAATTCTACACAGGTTTGCCAAGTTTTGCAACACTGGTAGTTGTGCTTAATCATTTAGCCGCGTTTTTCTGCCCCAGGGAACCAGGCGTTTATTATCACCTTTCCAGATGCTGATGATGACACTGATGAGACTGCGCGCTGAATCTGCCAGTTCAGCACTTGGCCTATATGTTTGAGGTGCATAGAACCACAATTTCGAACGCTTTTATTGAAACTGTGTCTGTCCTGTACAGCAGATTGTCATGTTTTGTGTACTGGCCTGACAGGGACTCTTTAAAGTGCAGTATGCCCCACCAGTTTGTTGAGGCCTTTGGTCAAAATGTGGCTGTGATCATTGACTGTTTTGAAATTTTTATAGAGAGACCTTCACATCTCAAAGCCAGAGCTCAAACATTCTCACACTACAAACACAACAACACAGTTAAATATCTTATTGGTATAACCCCTCAGGGTGTGATTTCCTTTTTATCAAAAGGCTATGGAGGCCAAGCAAGTGACAAGTTTGTGACAGAAGACAGTGGTTTCTTGGACAAGCTTGTTCCCAGGAGACAAAATACTAGCTGACCGTGGATTTGATATCCAGGAAAGTGTTGGATTTATGTGTGCAGAAGTGTTTATTCCCAGCATTTACCAGGGGGGAAAATGCCAGATGCAGGCCAAAGATGTGGAAGCAACAAGAAAGCTTGCTCACCTTAGAATACATGTGGAAAGAGTGATTGGAAATGTGGTGGGAAAGTACACACTTCTGACAAACACTTTGCCCATAAATCTGGTCTTACCTTGCAAAGATGAAGAGTTGACCTTCCTTGACAAATTAGTGCATGTCTGCTGTGCCTAAACTAATATTTGTCCAAGTGTTGTCTGAAATTTCCTGCATGCAGTGGCAACTGCACAGAGAGAGAGAGAGAGAGAGAGAGAGAGAGAGAGAGAGAGAGAGAGAGAGAGGTTCTAGACACTATAGACAGATCAGCAAGCAAAAGACAAATTTCTGTGCATGTGTTCAATGTTACAGACAATAAAGCTTTCTTATTTCTTGTACACACACATATATACAAACACACAATCTCACCATCTGCTAAAAGGTATAAAAAAGGATACAGATAATTATAAACTCCTTTGTTTATTCATCTTGTACATCACCATGTGGAAATATGTAAAGTGTATTACAACTGTTAAGAACAAAATGCTGATAGATGAATGAAGTGAGTGGTTGTACTATACAGGAATCTAAGGATGTTGGAAAAAAGAAATGAGAAAAGGATGAATAAACCTTAAATCTTCCAGTTTTGCCTCTGTTTACTTCCCTGTTACTGTTGATTCACACAAATATGATATGCAATGTTTGCCTTGAGTGCCTTGTACGCCTTGAATTCATTCGCTGTGTAAGCGCTCTTTCCAAGTACAACATAATTATATAGGTCGGTCGCCGAATTCCAGCGGAGGAAGTTTGTTTGGGTCCGTTGACCAGTCCCTTTCGTTGGATTTGTACGGGTCGAAGCCGTTAATAACAGCCAATTTCTCGAAATAACGACGCCGATGCACGTCGTCCAGTTTGTCAGCATAGCTAACTTTCTCTTTTGCTTTC
Organism: Conus betulinus; assembly: GCA_016801955.1. Classification (NCBI taxonomy): domain Eukaryota; kingdom Metazoa; phylum Mollusca; class Gastropoda; order Neogastropoda; family Conidae; genus Conus; species Conus betulinus. The sequence continues at coordinate 7,557 of JADBJO010003856.1, read as the reverse complement.
ACTTTCTCCATACCGCCGTGTTAATACTGGAATGACTTTTGTTGTTCCGCAGCGCTTGCCAGCCGGCTTGCCTTCCAACATGGCCGCCGTGGGGAAATAAAACGAAAAGGAAAAGTAAGAGTGGGGAAAAGGGGAGGGGAGGGGGGGTGTGTGTGTGTGTCAGGATAGAAGATAAGGAGCTAAAAAAAAATCCTTCTTCTTCGCTGTCGGTACTGCTATGATCAATACCATTGGAAGGAAAAGCGCGGGTCAGGTTTACCTTAGCAACAAAAAAAAAAAATCTGACTCAGCCTTCTTCCCTCCACCCCCCCCCCCCCCCCCCCCCTTCTCCCTACAGTCCCCCTTCACCCCCTCACCCCGACGCCCTGCTCCACGACCACCACTCCACCCTCTGTTGCACTCTCATTCCACCTCTCATCCACCCCATCCCCATCCCCATCCCCACCCCCATCCCCCCAGCATAGCTTGCTCGTCTCTTTTGGCATCTGGCACCTACGCACCACGTCAATTATATTCCTGCAAAACCCAAACAAGGGCGATAAGGAATGGGAGGGTGAAGGGAAGGGAGGGAGTGGGAAGAGAAGAGTGCGTCTCTCTCTGTCTCTCTCTCTCTCTGTCTCTCTCTCTCTCTCTCTCGCTCGCTCTCTCTCGCTCGCTTGCTCGCTCTCTTGCTTCTCTCGCTCCCCCCCCCCCCCCCCTCCCCTGCCGCTCCACTTCTCTTCCCACCCTCTCTCATGGACACACACATCACACCTGAAACAATTCTTCCTCTCCCCCCGCGGATGCCGCCCTTGCCAGATCGTCGTCAGAAAAGCACGGGAACAGCATGAATGCTGGCACCAAGCGGTTGTCCACGCCAGCGCGCGCTCCACATAACACGTGCGCGTGGTGTGTCGCAGTTGCTACCGGGTCCACACTATTGTCGAGGATTCTGCAAAGGTTGTAAAGCTTATAGATCGAAGAGGGTGGCAGGTCCATGGAACTTTCCGATAGCTCCGATGATCTCCCTTTCCTGACATGCAACTGTCGCGTTCTTTCAGTTATTACAAGAAACAAACAAAACATCGGTTTTTGTTGTCGTTTTTTTTTTTTCTTTCTTTCTTTCTTTTTATTTCCGCTTTTTCTTGTTTTCTTGTTTCTTTTTTTTTTTTCTTTTTGTTGAGGTACATATTGTCATTTGTTTTCGGTGCAGATTTGAATTTTGTGATTTTTTTCCGCGTCAGTTAATACGTATGGAAATGGGAGCAGTGATGCTCTAGTAGTGTAGGCCACCCCGATTGCAAGTGACGGGTACAGACACTGAAGGAGAGTTAGGCTGGAAACGTACGATTGTTTTCATCTGTTCTAGAAAAATTGTACTCGATTTTCATCCTTGCCCTTTTAAACCCCTCTCGATCCCCCTTCCCCACACATTCCATAACACCCCCACTCTCCACCCCCTTCCCCCCACACATTCCATAACACACCCCACTCTCCACCCCCTTCCCCACACATTCCATAACACACCCCACTCTTCACCCCCTTCCCCACACATTCCATAACACACCCCACTCTCCACCCCCCCCCCACACATTCCATAACAACCCCCACTCTCTCCACCCCCTTCCCCACACATTCCATAACACACCCCCCCTCTCCACCCCCTTCCCCACACATTCCATAACACACCCCCACTCTCCACCCCCTTCCCCACACATTCCATAACACACCCCACTCTCCACCCCCTTCCCCACACATTCCATAACACACCCCCACTCTCCACCCCCCTTCCCCACACATTCCATAACACACACCCCACTCTCCACCCCCCCTTCCCGCACATTCCATAACACACCCCACTCTTCACCCCTTCCCCACACATTCCAACACACCCCACTCTTCACCCCCTTCCCCCACACATTCCATAACACACCCCACTCTCCACCCCCTTCCCCACACATTACATAACACATTTCCATAACACACCCCACTCTCTCCACCCCCTTCCCCACACATTCCATAACACATTCCATAACACACCCCACTCTCCACCCCCCCCTTCCCCACACATTACATAACACACATTCCATAACACACACCCACTCTCCCCCCCTTCCCCACACATTCCATAAGACCCCCCCCCCCCCCCCCCCACTCTCCACCCCCTTCCCCACACATTCCATAACACATTCCATAACACACCCCACTCTCCACCCCCTTCCCCACACATTACATAACACATTCCATAACACACCCCCACTCTCCACCCCCCCTTCCCCACACATTCCATAAGACACCCCCCCCCCCCCCTCTCCACCCACTCCCCCCCCCCCCACTCTCCCCACACATTCCATAACACATTCCATAACACACCCCACTCTCCACCCCCTTCCCCACACATTACATAACACATTCCATAACACACCCCACTCTCCACCCCCCTTTCCCCAGACGCTGCTCCTTCCTTCCACCTCCCATTTCCAATTGTTAGAAATTCAAGTTGGACCTGCTATCATCCTATTTTTTGTCTTAAAAATGGTAAGATGTTGTTGTTATACTTATTTTCAAAACGAAGAAATTTACACCTAACGTGTCATCTGCTGTTCACAGTTTCAAAGCGTGGCGGCATTGACGGCTGACCCCGTTGTGTTAGTAGAGCTTAGATTGCTGCCAACTGCAGCTCATCACCACAGCGATGGACCAAGTGCAAACAGGGTAGTGCTTTTCATTCACAGAGGATTTGCTGGACTGCCAAGATATTAAGTGTAGCATCAGTCAAGGGTGTCATAATTCAGCTGCAGCGCTGCTGCTCCCTTGAATGACGAGACGAGCTCCAGGTCATTGCCAAGGCCTTTTCATCGTAACGGGCCAAAGAGGTTGCGTTTTCATCAGTCATCATCGTTGCCAAGTGGTTAACGTCCAGGATTCCCGGCTGGGAGGGTCGTGGATTCGATTCACATCAGAGCCATTTTATTCGTGAAATTTTTCTGCCCCCCATCTACCCCTATTCAGACTGAGTTTACTGTTGGCTCAGTGTGGCGGCTGGGACCATACCGTCGAGTTGCATCCACATACTGAACGCGTTTCTGCGAGTGTTGCTCAGATATCATGACCAACACGGCAGGCGTCTGTTTCCCCACGAACCTGGTTGACATCGAGGTATCTTATGAAAATAAGCATAGGTTAAGCCCTGTCATTGAGTATCAGACCGGAATGAAACTCGGTAGCATCATCTTCATCATCTTCATCGATCAGCGTAAAAGAGTCTCAGATTCTGTAGCCATGCATACCTTGTTCTCATGATGACCTCAGTTTCGAGTTCCTCTCTGCGTCTCTGTGCCCTTGGTAAGTTCGTGTCATGGTCGCCTGTATTGGTAAGTGGAGGACGTCGAGGAGGTGGAGGTGGGATGGTGGTTTCAAGTGCTCTTGGAGCAGACCAATCTTTCAAAAAAAAAAAGTCCTGTTCAGTGTTCACTTTCATCATTATTATGCTTATTTTGGTTATTATGATTATTATTATCATTGTATTAGTCACCGTATTATTTATTCATTGTTTGGTCGCATGAAGAATTACTTGTCAACAAGTTCATAATGATGATGGTCGCATGAAGCATTACTTGTCAACAAGTTCATAATGATGATGGTCGCATGAAACATTTGTTGTCAACAAGTTCATAATGATGATGGTCGCATGAAGCATTTCTTGTCAACAAGTTCATAATGATGATGGTCGCATGAAGCATTTCTTGTCAACAAGTTCATAATGATGATGGTCGCATGAAGCATTTCTTGTCAACAAGTTCATAATGATGATGGTCGCATGAAGCATTTCTTGTCAACAAGTTCATAATGATGATGGTCGCATGAAGCATTTCTTGTCAACAAGTTCATAATGATGATGGTCGCATGAAGCATTTCTTGTCAACAAGTTCCTAAGGATGATGTAGATCCTGCTGCCCATCAGCGTGTTGATAACCGCATGCTTTACTTTGCTGAAATAAAAGAGAAGTAGCATGAAACTTGTCTTTTCTTTTTTTTCTCCCCCCCTTTCGGTTCATGTACATTTTTAGTTATTCTAGACTCGGGGGGGGGGGGGGGGGGGGGGGGGGGGGGGGGGATAGGGATAAGGGAAGGAGAGTCTGCAGAGAGAAAGAGAGAGGGGGAGAGGAAGGGAATAACTTTCCATGCCAAACCGCCGCCAAGTCTGTGTGTGTGTGTGTGTGTGTGTGTGTGTGTGTGTGTGTGTGTGTGCGCGCGAGTGTGTGTGTGTGTGTGTGTGTGTGTGTGTGTGTGTGTGTGTGTGTGTGCGTGCGTGCGTGTGTGTGTGTGTGTGTACGCGCGCGCGCGCGCTGCTTTGGCAACTGAATTGTTGTCATCGCGTTTGACTCCGTGTTTACCACCAGCAGTGTTGATTTCACAGGTCAGTGATCGCAGCTGTTGATGTCGTAGTTGTTGTTGATGCTGCTGCTGCTGCTCTTGCTGATGGTGAAGGTGCATCGTTGTCTGCGTGCGTGGGTGTGTGTGTGGGGTGTATGGAGAAGGGGGGCGGGGGGGGGGGGGGGGGACCAAGGAATGGTTGTTATCTGCCTTGTCTACACAACTCCGCGTTAGTGGGTTCATCGGCTGTCGCCTCTTATAAAGAGGGCGGCTTAGCTCCACCCGACACACCAATCTCTCTGCCCATCTCTCTCTCTCTCTCTCTCTCTCTCTCTCTCTCTCCTCTCTCTCTCTCTCTCTCTCTCTCTCTCTCTCTCTCTCTCTGTGCGTGCAAATTCTGAAGGCGAATACGTTTTTTTTTGTTTTTAACTCAGCTCTCAGTGACCTGAAATGAGAAGAATCATTCTCCACAAAAGATATAGCCTGTGGACAGTCGTATCTGTTTCACGCCACTTTGCTGATATCTAATCTGAACGAAAACATGTAAGAACGTGTGTGTGTGTGTGTGTGTGTGTGTGTGTGTGTGTGTGTGTGTGTGTGTGTGTGTGTGTTCTGTGTGTGTGTGTGTCTGCTCGCGCGCGTATGTGCGTGAGTGTGTGTGTGTGTGTGTGTGTGTGTGTGTGTGTGTGGTGTATGTGCGCGCGCGCGCGCGCGCGCGCGCTGTGTGTGTGTGTGTGTGTGTGTGTGTTTATGATGTGTGAAACTGACTATGCACTATATATGATTTGAGGAACTTATTTTCGCAACCACTGGAAGAGACACCGGTGCGATGGTTTGATTTGGTTTTAGGTTTCTTATTGCATTTATGAAATCAACCCCCCCCCCCCCCCCTTTTTTTTTTTTAAAAGTTACTGAATATCCCCTTCCCTCCTCGTCCCCCTCTCTCTCTCTCTCTCTCTCTCTCTCTCTCTCTCTCTCTCTCTTCTCCTTAATGTAAGTCTTGTCTCGCTCTGTTAGTGTAGCAATCGTTCGGTCTGTGCGTGTCTGTATGTATAAGCGTGTCTTTTTCTGTCTCTTCTCCACTCTCCACTTCCCTTTTCCCTCTTTCTGCTTTTTTTTTTTCTTTCTTAAATCTTAGTGCGCGCATCTCTCTCTCTCTCTCTCTCCTCTCTCTCTCTCTCTCTCTCTCTCTCTCTCTCTCTCTCTCTCTCTCTCTGTGCGTGCGTGTGTGTACGTGGGTGCAGGCGCGTTAATGTGTGCGCGTGTGTGTGTGCGTTGAAGGAAACACACACACACACACACACACACACACACACACACACACACACACACACGCACGCACGCACGCACGCACACACACAAAGCGTATTCCATTCTGCCCCGGCAACCCTTGCCCAGTAAAAGAATTTCCGCGTGGGAATCCAATCCAAGGGGAGATTTAGACCTGTCAACTTTCGGCAGCATAGCAAACGCCCTGATTCTCGTGTTTGCCGACAGCTAAAAGGTCATCGATGACGACGACGACGACGGCGACGGCGACGACGACGACAACGACGACGACTACCTCAGAACAGGACCGTCTTCCGCGTGATATGCAGAGGGGGCAAGACTCGGCAGGCAGCCCCCGGGTGATTTTGTCTCCCTTGTGTGCCACGGCCCTGGATGTCGTCAAGGGGGACAACCCGGGAAGGCGGCGGACATGTTTGGAGTCTCCTGCAGCTCCTGTGTCTTCTGTCCTCTCTCTCTCTCTCTGGCTGGAAGGCAGATTACACGACGTGCCACCACCACACGAGAGAGAGAGAGAGAGAGAGAGAGAGGGGGGGGGGGGGGGGGGGGGGGGAACGTAGAGACAGAGACAGAGAGAGGGAGGACGAGGAGGGAAGGGGATATTCAGTAACTTAAAGAGGGAGGGAGGAGGGGGGGGGGGGATTTCATAAATGCAATAAGGAACCAAACCAAACGAAAGCACATTCCACCATACTGGTGTCTCTTCCAGTGGTTGCTAAAATAAATCCCTCAAGTCATATATTATAGTGCATAGTCAGTTTCGCACATCTGAAAGACCCCCCCCCCCCCCCCCCCCACCCCCACCACACACACACTCACACGCACACACACACACACACACACACACACACACACACACACACACACACACACACACACACACACACGCGCGCGCGCGCGCGCGCGCGCGCGCACTCACACACACGTAAACCCCCCCCCCCCCCCCCAACACACTCGCATACACATGCGCGCGAGCAGACATACACGCGTTCTTACATGTTTTCGTTCAGATTAGACATCAGCAAAGTGGCGTAAAACAGATACGACTGTCCACAGGCTATATCTTTGGTGGAGAATGATTCTTCTCATTTCAGGTCATTGAGAGCTGAGTTAAAAACAAAAAGTAACGTATTCGTCTTTCAGAATTTTCACAGAGAGAGAGAGAGAGAGAGGAGAGAGAGAGAGAGAGGAGAGGAGAGAGAGAGAGAGAGAGAGAGAGAGAGTCCAGTAAGCATACGGTCTAAGACAAATATTTCCACTTTCTGTGACTGCAATGACCAAGTTGAGAAGGTTGTTAACTTAAGTGACATGCTTGCTCTTCATTTTCGTTTGTCCTGAGCGTTGTTGTTGTTTATCTTGCCTGAAGAAGAAGACTGAAGAGGTCGAAACGCGTCGTGTTTTGTCTTGTTGTTTGTTGTCCCATGTTCACTGGCGGAGTGACGTCAAACGCCTTTTAAAAGATTTGTGGTGACCAAGCGGACGCGAAGTGTCAGTGGTCTCACTCCTTGCGGCGATGCGATGACGGCTGGAACAGAATAACCCCACAGCATTCTGTCCTGTGCAGGCCTACAGGTCTGTCTGCCACTGATACATCTGCCGTCAACTTCAAAGACATGCAAGCACACACGTGTGTGAATGTGTGTCCGTGGATGCGCGCTTCTCTCTCTGTCTGTCTCTCTGTGTCTCTTTCGCCCTCTCTCGCCCTGTGTGTGTGTGTGGTGTGTGTGTGTGTATAGGTGCCTGGTTGTTTCCCCATGTATTTGATATTCCGACCGTGGGGGGGGGGGGGGGGGGGGGGGGGGGGTGGGGGGGGGGGGGGGGGGGGGGGGGAGGGGGGCAGAGGAGACCTGGCATCCATTCTGGCCATGATAGAAAGGGCTGACACAGGACGGAGCCTGCTGTCTAGACACAGGA
>JADBJO010003855.1:202500-215000 GCA_016801955.1 Conus betulinus | reverse complement strand
GAATGTTGTATGTGGTGTGGTGTGTGTGTGTGTGTGTGTGTGTGTGTGTGTGTGTGTGTGTGTGTGTCGTGAATGTCGTTATGTGGTGTGTGTGTGTGTGTGTGTGTGTGCGTGTGCGTGTGGTGCGGTGTGTGTGGTGTGTTGTGTGGGTGTCGTGAGAGAGAGAGAGGAGAGAGGAGAGAGGGAGGAGAGCCGGAAGAGAGAGAGGAGCGAGAGAGGAGGGGAGAAGAGGAGACGAGAGAGAGAGAGAGAGAAAGAGAGAGAGAGAGAGAGAGAGAGAATATGTGTGTGTGTGTGTGTGTGTGTGTGTGTGTGTGTGTGTGTGTGTTCATTTTGTCTTTTCTGTTCTTTTCTTTTACTTAAAAGAAATTTGACGGCATGTCGCTGAATTTCAATATAAAGGCTGCCATCTCGCTCGAACCCTGTTGAAGGATCAAAAAAAAAAAAAAAAAAAAAAAAAAAAAAGCAAGCAAACAAACAAGGAAGCAAACCAAACACAACAAAAACATAGAGCTCCGTTTATAGAGAATGGATTAGGCAACAGATCAGAGAACTGTTAAAAGGGCTATACTGCATAATGGCGCATGATGAGGGAGAATAATGGCGGGGTTTCTGAATTATAAAAAGAAAAAAAAAAATTCTTTCTCTGACTTCCAGCCGTTAGACAGCATCCGTCTTGATTGTGGATTTTAAACGGAATGGTGCTGTATGAAGGAGACGGTTGTTTTATCAATCTCTCTCTCTCTCTCTCTCTCTCTCTCTCTCTCTCCTCTCTCTCTCTCTCTCTCTCTCTGCAATTCTTTTTCCACCGCACTTTTTGCCTTTTCTTTCTTTCTTTCTTTCCATCTTTTTTTTTTTTTTTTTTTTAAACGGCTAGGCCTGCACCCTCCTAAAATTTCCCACTTTGATTTTTTTTTGTTTTGTTTTCTTTTTGTTTTTGCTTTTGTTTTAATGACTCGCTCTTACCATACATAGTCTGTGTGTTTTTAACAGATGGACATTCGCTTGATGATCTTAATGTTTTAGCGTTTGAGACAAATTAATCTCTCTCTCTCTCTCTCTCTCTCTCTCTCTCTCTCTCTCTCTCTCTCTCTCTCTTTGTCTCTCTTTCATGTCACCAGTGCATCATCGAATGAATGTGGTTGAAGTTCCCCGGGCCCGACTGGTTTTCTTTTTTTTTTTTTTTTTTTTTTTCCCCTCGACGTCAAAAAGACAACAAGCCCGAGAATATACAATCGCATGCTACCGAGAGTTATCCCTTCGGCGGTTCTGACTTGGATTGTGTGTGGTTTTCCCCCTTGAAGTGTGTCAAAGGGGAGTAATTGTAGACTCAGCGACACCTGGCGGCGACGCATTCTGGTGGCTGTGTGCTGTATTGTCCCAGGGGTGGGAGTGGCAGGCGAGCGCGCAAGTGGTTGCCTCTCTGGTCTCAGACACGTTATAGGGAGGGCGGATGGTGGTTTTTTTTTTTTTTTTTTTTTTTTTTGGGGGGGGGGGGGGGGGGAGAGGGGGGGTGGGGGGTGGTACGTCGAGTAGTGGCCCTTGCTGGGTTTTAAGAGGGCCTCCGGACAATGTCTGGCTGCCTTGGTTACGAGCGTGAATTCATGTTTGCTGACTTTGAAAAAAAAAAGTTAAAATTAATAATTATGATGATAATGATAAAAATAATAATAATAATGCTGATGGAATAATAAATAATAATAATAATAATAATAATACGAGGACAGGACAACAACAAACAATAATAATAATAGTAATGATAATACTTCACGATTATTAAAACTTTTTTTCCAGATGTGTGTACAGCCCCACCCCACCCCCAACCCTCCCCTTCCTATCCCCTGCCGACTGTTCCGCCCATACCCCGCTTTCTCTCCCCTTCCCTAACTCACGCCTTGATTTCACATGGTATGCAGCATGAGAGACAGCGATTCGAGCACCTTGAGCAGAGCGTGCCCTGAGCTGTGAACGGACCTATTGGGGTCCGGAGTAGCTCAGTTGGTAGAGCGCCGGACTCGTGATCCAAGGCTTGCGGGTTTCGAATCTCCGCCGGGCCGTTTCGGTACAGGGGGATTCTTCCCTCGGAGTTAACATTAGTTCTGACTCCCTTTCCCATACAGTCCTTCGAATGAGACTATAAACCGAGGTTCCGTGTGTGTGTGAACGCACGCATAACATCTTGCACACACGTGAAACCCCATCACCAAACTTTCGGAAGAGAGGGCCAGGTTGGTCGTTGGTACGGATGACACACGTTACACATAGCATGCACCTTCCCCGAAGGTAGAGTATGGGTGCCTTAATGGCGGGATTTAAAAAAAAAAACGGTCGGTATACACAAAAACTCCACTCCCTTTGTCGGGGTAGATGGGATTAATATCTTGTCTGTCCATATAGGGAGTGTCCGCAGGAGTATCGGCCTGCGTACGCAGAAGAAGAAGAAGAATGGACCTGTTGAGCTTCTCGCTTCTCCACCGCTACCACCAATCACTACCACCACCACCTTTTCCATTGTTTCCATCACTTCTTCCCTCTTCCTTTCTCTGCCAACTCCACTCTCTTCCACTTTCCCCTCTCTATCCCAGTTCCTCCCCCCTCCTCCCCCCCCCCCCCCCTTTTTTTTTTTCGGTCTTCGGTTCTGTCTCTTTACAGCCGCTGGATGCCTGTCGCAAATTCAATATACGTTACTGGATGGGACATCCATGCATATATATATATATATATATATATATATATATATAGAGAGAGAGAGAGAGAGAGAGAGAGAGAGAGAGAGAGAGGAGAGAGAGACAGAGAGAGACATAGCAGCCCGCACAGGTGGGGTTACCAAGTGTGAAAATATCAATTATTGTGGTCTGAGATACAAGAATTGGTCAAGGAGATATACCTAAACAAACAGAAAAAGCAAAACAAGACAAAACAAAGAAAGGTAGCAGAATAAATCTACAGCGCAAAGCAGATGACCTTTCTTTTAAAATAGTTCAGCCTGAAAAAAAAAAAAAGAAAGAAAGAAAAGAAAGACACACGAAGGAAAGAAAAGTCAACCACTCCCAGTATTCTTTTTTTGTTCATCAAGGAAGAAAGACACGAAGTAAAAGGAAAAAGACAAAAAAAAAAAAAAAAAAAAAAAAAAGAAAGAAGAAAGAGCAACCTCCGCCCATTTTACATTCATTATTAAGATATATTCAATGTTGGCAGCAGTATTGTGTATGCTAAAATTCATACGCCTACGAAGGAGTATGGAAGCACCAAGGAGGGAAAAAAAGGTCTCTTTGTAGTTTATAGGATGAAAAAATCTTAATGGGCGTCAGGGAAAAAGGTCTAGAACTACCAACAAACAATGAAGTCTGGGCGAAGCCAGCAGCCTGAAAGAGAAACGTCAATTGGGTTATGGGACCTACTACGTCGCTTTGAGGTGAGGAAAACTCTTTATTTAATGGCAGAAGGGGGGAATAAAAAAGACTGACATACGACAGGAAATGACGATTGACAAAAATTATCATTTTTCAGGCGCGCGCACGCACACACACACACACACACACACACACACACACACACACACACACACACACACACACACACACACACAAATACACACACACACACACACACACACACACACCACACACACACGCACACACACACACACACAACACACACACACACACACACACACACACACACACGTACACACACACACACACACACACACACACAAGCCAAAGAGAAGGAAGAGAAAGCTTTGGAAGAAAAATGATCTCAGGAGTAAATCTGATGTTGGTGATGAAACAAACACACGAAAAACAAAAAGTGACATGAATCATATTCGGAAAGTAAATATAAAAGAAGAAAGATTCATCCTTGGCTGTAATAACCGTCCATGTTTTGGTCTCAACATTAAAGAATTACCCCAGCACTTCGAATTCGTCTTTAATAAAACACCTTCTCTTCTCATTGCTATGACTCCTTTCATAGCGTGGAAAAATCGATGAATGTCACGCTTGTTTTGAAATCTCGTGCACCTTTCTTCCTCCGTCTCTCCGAGGCGTGAGAGAGAGAGAGAGAGAGAGAGAGAGAGAGAGGAGAGAGAGAGAGAGAGAGAGAGAGAGAGAGAGCGTTTTTAATTTTGCAATAAATCAAGACTAGTGCCTCATTGGCAAAGTGCTAATGGGAATTCAATAGTGCATTCATTAACCGTTTAAAAAGAAGAAGAAAAGGGCATTTTTTTTTTCTGTCTGTCACTATTTTTTTTCCACCCTCTTCTTGTGTCATACGCGAGGATATTAATGACGTGATTTTGTTTTTTGCTCTTCTTTTCGCGCAAAACTGTTGTTGTGCGTGGTGTTTTCTATCATTTTATGTTTGACTACTCGCGCGCCGCGCGTTGGAGAGACTGGGAGAGAGCGGACTGAATGATAATATCGTTTTCTTTGTTCTCCGAATAATGGGACATTTAAGCTCGGTTGCCTTTTTCTCGCTGTTGTCGTCGGCGTTTTGTCATAGAAAAATGACACCGCAGTCAGCTATAATCAGTATGGATTTTTTCCAGTTTGCCACCACTCTTCTTCAGTTTTGTTGCTTGTCACGCTTTTCTCTCTAGATGTATATCGGCTATCATTGTGGACTGGGGAGAGAGTGAGGGGTGGAGAGAGAGAGAGAGGAGGGGGGAGAGAGGGGGGAGAGGGAGAGAGAGGGAGAGGAGAGAGAGGAGAGAGAGAGGAGAGAGAGAGAGGAGAGAGAGAGAGAGAGAGAATCATACTTTTCAGTAAAAGACTGATAATGTTTTCAGAAATTATTGAACAGAATGTGCCACTTGGCATGTGTACACGAAACAGAAAATTAATGAAACCTCAGCGAGTACACACCCACACGCACACACTCACACACAAACACAACACACACAACACACACACACACACACTCTCTCTCTCTCTCTCTCTCTCTCTCTCTCACACACACACACACACACACACACACACTCACACTCACACACACATACACTCTCTCTCTTCTCTCTCTCTCTTTCCCTCTCTCTCTCTCTCTCTCTCTCTATCTCTCTCTCTCTCCTCTCGCTCTCACCGCACACACATCACACACACACACACCACACACACACACACACACAACACACACACACACACACACACACACACCACACACACACCACACACACCCACACTCATAGCTCGTGCTCAAAGAGACAGACCGACCGACCGACAGACAGACAAAACAGACCAAAGAAACAGAGAGAAGGGTTACAAAACCAAAACAAAAAAAAAAAAAAGAAAAAATCCTTCCAGTTACCACAATAGATCGAGTTTTCTCGTTCTGGAATTAACACGATTCCGTCTTTCAGTACCCACCTTCTCCGCTCATCTCTCTCAGTCTATCTCTCTTCTCTCTCTCTATCTCTATCTCTCTCTCCGCTCTCTTCTCTCTCTCTCTCTCTCTCTCTCTCTGTCTGCTCTGTCTGTCTGTCTCTCCCCCTCTTACCTCTCAATCTCGTCTTCTCTCTCTCTCTCTCTCCCAAATCCCTCTCTCTCTCTCTATCTCTCTCTCTCTCTCTCTATCTCTCTCCTCTCCTCTCACCACTAACCCCCTTCCCCTCTTCCCTCCTTTCTTCAACGCGTTCTTCATCCTTCAGGTTTTCCTTTCAAGTTAAAACCGGAGGGTTGCACGTGCACAGAGGATGAGAAGGCGGTTAGAGAGGCCAGACAGACCGACAGACAAACAGACCGACCGACAGACAGACAGACAGACAGACAGACAGGGCCTGGGGGGAGAGGCATGTGTTGGTAAGCCCTTATTACAATTATACCGGTCCTGTCCGCCCCTTTGAACTCCGCACACATGAAAGGGAGAATTCAAAAGACCAACGGGGGAGAGGCGAACGAGCTGGGTGGGAGGTTAAGGGGTGGGGGTGGGGGGTGGGGAATATGATAAAATATAGTTTTACAAGCCGGCGTAAGTCTGTAAGGTAAGAAGAGGAGGGGAGGAGGGGGGGGGGGGGGGGGGGGGAGGGAAGGGGATGGGGAGGGTGGGGGTGAGGGTGGGGGGGATCAGAGAGGCCACTTGAGACCCTTGTGGCACAGCCAAACAGTGTTTTGACACAAGGATTATGTACACAAGTCGGAGCCTGTTTAGAGGAGCTTCGGTGTCTTGACTCTCAGAAGATCCTTTCTTTTTTTTTTTTTTTTTTTTTTTTTTTTTTTTTTTTCCCTTGAGGTAGTGGTGGTGGTGGTGGTGGTGGAGTAGGGGAGGGGGAGGAGACGGTGGGGGTGGAGGTGTCGGTTTTTTTTTTTCGTTCGTTTCTTTTTCTGTCCCCCTCACCCTCCTCTCTCTCTCTCTCTCTCCTCTCTCTCCCTCTCTCTCCTCTCTCTCTCTCTCTCTCTGCTCTCTCTCTCTCTCTCTCTCTTTCCTCTCTCTGTCTGTCTTCACTTACCCCTTCCCTCTCTCCCTACTCTTCTCTCTCTGTGTCTTTCTGTCCCCTCCCCCCCCCTCTCTCTCTCTCTCCTCTGTTCTGTACCTTACTCCTTCCCTTCCCTACCTTCTTCTCTCCTCTGTCTGGCCCCCCCCCCCCTCTCTCTGCTCTCTTTCTGTCTGCCTCCTCCTCCCCCCCGTCTCATCCTTCTCTCTCCTTTCTCTCTCTCTCTCTCCTTTCTCTCATCTCCGCTCCTCTCCCCCCCTCTCTCTCTCTCTCTCTCTCTCTCTCTCTCTTCCCCATCCCCACTTACCCTCCCCAAACCCCTCTCTCTCTCTGTGCTCGGTTTGGGTTTTGTCTTTGTTTTGTGTTGTTTTGTTTTTTGTTTTGTTTTTTCCCTTTTCTTGATTCTAAAATTTTGGAGAATGATCCTAGGCATGTGTGTGTGTGTGTGTGTGTGGGGGGGGGGGGGGGGGGGGGGGGGGGATTGTGGGCTATATGGGAATGGCAGCACCTCAAATTTAACATTTGACGTTTTGTCGCATGCATGAAGCCTTTAATGTTATATTTATTCATTTATCGATTTACTCATTCATTTGTTTGTTTTGTTTGTTTTGGAGAGGGGTAGGAGGCGGTTGGGTGTGGTTTGGGGTGCCAAAACGAGTTCTTTTTGGTCAATTTATATTACGTATAACGGTTTTCTTTTTATGATGGTCTCCGTTTTGCTACAACTGAAGCATTTTATAGTTACTTTCCTTACTTACGGACGCCCCCAATTTTATTTCCATTTTTCTTTGTCTCATCCCGACCCACCCCCCTAACCCCTTCCCCGCCTTTTTTTTTGTTATGTATTTGCAAAGTTATTGTAGAAAGACAGGGAAATTGTTAGTCTGCTCTTGTTTTCGCCCACTATGTATTTGTCATGAATGCATTGGAAAGACAAACAAACAAACAAACAAATACTGTACTCCACAAGGACTCCAAAGCTGATGCAAGACAGGCATGATTAGAAACGACAGTAGAACGCGACCCTAATATCTCCCATCTCCTATGCAGATCCAGGAAAGCTAGTGGGGCCTGATTTGACTGCCCTCTCTCTCTCTCTCTCTCTCTCCTCTCTCTCTCTCTCTCTCTCTCTCTCTCTGTATATGTATATATGTGGGTGTGTGTGTGTGTATGAATGTGTTGTTATATATAGATATATATATATATGTGTGTGTGTGTGTGTGTGTGTGTGGTGTGTGTGTGTGTTGTGTGTGTGTGTGTGTGTGCACAGTTTGGGTTTCGTATATTCAGACTTCAGTTTTATTTTTTTAACAAATTGTGACTTACTTGCAGCGCGTCTTCATACTCTGAATTCTTTATCATTCTTTCACTTGAAAGTCTATCACTTTTCTCTCTCTCTCTCTCTCTCTCTCTCTCTCTGTCTATATATATATATATATGTGTGGTGTGTGTGTGTGGTGTGTGTGTGTGTGTGTACATACGTATATATATATATATATATAAACATAAACTAAATGCCATCTTGTTCATCTGCAATGGCCTGCCAATCTTTCCGTCCTGGCTGCTAGTGGCTGAGCCAGTTTTTGGCAGTTCAGACTAGAGAAAACACGGGGGGGCGGGGGGGGGGGGGGGGGGGGGGGGGGGGGGGGGGGGGGGGGGGGGTGGGGGTGGGGAGGGGGGTGGGGGGGTATGAATTAATGTGTGGCGTTGGCCAGTTTATTGTCCCCTGCCTTTGTCAAACAGACCGATGAGAAGAGGGATCTTCAGGGCCCGCGGGACTGGTTCTTCGGGAAGACGTTGGCGATTCATATTTAGACAGCATGGTGTAAGTGGGGTGTGTGTGTGTGTGTGTGTGGGGGGGGGGGGGGGGGGGGGGGGGGGGGACAGAGGAAAGAGGCGGGCGCTGGGTGGGTGGAGGGAGGCTATTGGATGCTTCCCCTCTCTCCCTTCCTCCCTCCTCCTCCTCCTCCTCCTCCTCCTCCTCCTCCTCTTTCCCGCTACATCATCGTCGTGAGAATGCCTGTGATTTTTTTTTCTATGTCATTTTGTTCCTAGTGTGTGGAAATTGGTGCTAGTAGCTTCTCCTTTTCTGTGACTCTTTGGATTCGCTCCCTTGCTCCCCCCCCCCCACCCCCACCCCCACCCGCACAACAGTCATTTTCTGTCATTGTGTCCGATTTACCTGCTTTTAAAGTTCAAGGAGATGGAGGGTCAGACCGAGAAAGAAAATTCACGCTCGTGAGGCGAGCAAGTGCATGTATCAAAGACACTCTCTCTCTGTCTCTCACTCAGACTCTCTCTCTCTCTCTCTCTCTCTCTCCTCTCTCTCTCTCTCTCTTCTCTCTGAGTTTGCGGTGTGAATGTGCTTGTGCTGTTTGTTAGTTTCTATTAAAAAGAAGAAAAAAAAAGAAGAAGAAGGAAAACGGTGTCTCTCCATCACAATCACTGGTGACAAGAGAGTTACAGAGAGAGAGAGAGAGAGAGAGAGAGGGCGAGAGAGAGAGAGAGAGGAGAGAGAGAGAGAGGCGGAGGTCACAGCGAGAGACCAGACTAGCTGGATGGCATCTTTGTGATCAGCCCACCACCACCAACACCACCACCACCCACCACCCCCGTCCTAACCACGCCTCCCCCTCCCAATCCCCTCTCAAGAACTTTAATCCCCCCCCCCCCCACATCCCTCTGCCCGTGGTCCGTCCCCTCCACCCCCACCCCCGCATCCTAACCACGCCTCCTCCACCCTCCATCTCCCCCCTCCCCCCACCCCACACATGTACATATGTGATGGATGGTGGCCTGGATTCATTTTCCCAGGCCAGGGGATCAAAGATACTGATGGGTCAGGGAGCAGCCATGTGGCTTGTTCCGCCTGCTACATTTGATTTTTTTTTCCACTCTGTCTCTGTTTCTCTGTCTCTGTCTCTCTGTCTATGCCCCCCCCCCCCCCCCACACACACCACACACTATCACTCTTGTCTGTCTCTTTCTCTCTCTTTCTTTTTCTCTCTCGTTCTCTCTCTCTTTTTCTGTATATCAGTCTGTCTGTGCGTTTCTCTCTCTCTCTCTTCCTCTCTCTGTCTCTGTCTCAGTCTGTCTCTCTCTCTGTCTCTCTCTCTCCCACTCTCTCTCTCTCTCTCTCTCTCTCTCTCTCTCTCTCTCTCTCTTCTCTCTGCACCCCCCTCCCTCTCTTTGTCTCTATCTGCATTCCTCTGCCCCCCCCCCCCCCCCCCCCCCGCACCCCCCCCCACCTATATTCAACACACACACACACACACACACACACACACATACACACACACACACACACACACACACGCACGCACGCACGCACGCACGCGCACGCACCGCACCCACCCACTCACTCACTCATTCACTCTTTCTCTGTCTCTGTCTCTGTCTCTTCTCTCTCTCTCTCTCTCTCTCTCTCTCTCTCTCACACACACACACACACACACTCACTCACTCAGAAATGCAACTGGTCTATGAAGAGAAAGAGGGAGAGACAGAGACAGAGACAGAGACACAGAGAGACTAGAGAACGAAGGAAGGAAGGAAGAGGGAGGGGGGGGAGGGACTGGAGTGGAGAGAAAAATGCAAGTCTGAAACTAATTGTTCTGCACTGACTTTTCGCTTCCATCCTGCACGTAGACCATACATCCTACGTGATGCTCCACCTCTCCCACCTCCCACCTCCTACCTCCTCTTCTGTCCTCCTGTCTTCTCCTCCCTACACTCTGGTCACACACACACCCCACCCCCCACCCCACCCCCACCCCTCTGTCCTCCTCTCTCTCGTCCTTCCATCCAGGTGTTTTGGGGCGGTTGGACATTCTCATAGGTTTGTTGATTAGTGCTGGTTGTTCTTGTTTGTTTGTTTGTTTGTTTGTTTGCGAGATGGCTAGGTGGTGATCGCTTGGGCACTGGGTGCAAACAGAATCGGATGACCGACCCTCTTGTCTGTCTGTCTGTCTGTCTGTCTGTCTGACGGACTGACTGTCTATCTGTCTCTCGCTCTCTGTCTTTCCTTTTTCTCCTCTGTCTCACTGTCTCTGTCTCTGTCAGTCAGTCTGTCTGTCTGTCTCTCTCTCTCTCTCTCTCTCTCTCTCTCTCTCTCTCGTGTGTGTGTGGTGTGTGTGTGTTGTGTGTGTGTGTGTGTGTGTGTGTGTGCTCGTTCGTTAAAAAAGACACCCTACCCGAGGAGGTGCAGTGTGTGTGTGTGTGTGTGTGTGTGTGTGTGTGTGTGTGTGTGTGTGTGTGTGTGTGTGTAATAGAGGGAAAGCAAGAGGAGGATGTTGTTTGATGATGATATATAATGGCCATAATGGTCCATTTCCCCCCACCCCCGCGGTAGTGAATCCTGTTACTTATCAGTTATGATAAATTGTCTCTTCGGAGCACACACTTTTTGGTGATAGCAGGCTAACTTTATCTGAACAATCTCTCCCTCTCTGTCTGTCCGTCTGTCTGTCTCTCTCTCTCACTCTCTCTCTCCTCTCTCTCTCTCCCTCCCTGTCTGTCTGTCTGTCTGTCTGTCTCTCTCTCTTCGTCTCTCTCTCTCTCTCTCTGTCTGTCTGTCTGTCTGTCGCCTCTCTCTCTCTCCCTCTCTCTGTCTCTCTGTCTGTCTGGCTGTCTCTCTGTCTCTCTCTTGCTCTGTCTTCTCTCACTCTCTCTCTCTCTCTCTCTCTCTCTCTCTCTCTCTCTCTGTGCTGTGTACTTCACTTCTCTTCTCTTCTTTCTCTCTGTCATGCTCTTCCATGTCAAATAAATAACATGTACTGCAAAAGGCTAAAAAAACAGATTGTGAAAAACAAGTGGGGCAGGCTTCATGCAAAAATACCAGTAGACTCTTTCATACTTAGAAAGAACAAAAAAAAAGGGGGGGGAGGCGGGGTGGGGGGGGGGGGGATTGGGAAGAAGAGGGGGATGTTGGAAACAGGAGGGATGTTGGGGAGGGAGGGAGCTTTAACTGCTACCTCCTCATCCCCTTCTCGTTCCTTCCCCTGTCCCCCCAACACACACGTTTTGAGATAAAGGAGAGACAGGGGAAAAAAAAAAAAAAATAAATAAATAAATAAACAGAAAAAGAAAGAAAAGAAGGAGAAGTTGCCTCTCTCGTTATTCAGATCCTATATACTGGCACATTCTGACGTCACACAGATTGCATCGTTTTCCCTGTTCAACTTGATGCTCAGGAATCCTCTTCTCAATCCTCCGCACCACCCCTCACCATCCCCTCCCTCAACCCCCCAACCCCTCACCCTCCCATACCGTGCACATTCACAGAGAGAGAGAGAGAGAGAGAGAGAGAGAGAGAGAGAGGAGACGGCATCGGAGTGATCATGATAATAATAATGATAATAATAATAATAATAATAATAATACAGTGATAATAGTAATAATGAAAACAATAACAACAATAACACAATGATAATGATAATTATGATGATAAAAAAAAAAAGAAGAAGAAGAAACAGGACAACAGCTGTGCCACAAAGACGCAGAGAGCAGGAGCAAAGAAACTGCAGCGGCTCGGACAAAGCGTAGCCACTTGACCCCATCCCCAGCATGCCATTATGGTTATGTATTGTGACCACTGGCTGACCAGTCCGTCCGCGCCTGGCCCCTCGATGACCTACCTACCTACCTACCTACACTGACCAGCAGCAGAAAGCTAGCAACACCAGAGAAAAGAGGAGGAGGAGGAGGAGGAGGAGGTGGAAAGAAAAACGAGTGGCCGAGGAAAACGAGAGGGGCGAAAGAAGAGACCTGTGTATGACACGAGATTCGCTTCATTATCCCACATACCGCAGAACGCTCTTCAACAGGTTTCGTGTTCATATTCGGGAATGAGGGGATTGGGGGGAGGGGGGAGGGGAGGGGGGGGGGAGGGAGGAAAGAGAGTGAGAAGGGGTGGGAGGTTGGGGGGGGGGGGGGGATCGGCAAGGAGCCGTGGAGAGGAAGGAGGAGGGGGGGGGGGGAGGGGGGTTACGTGTAACAAACGATAAATGTCGGAATATAGACCGCAAGATTCTGATATCAAGTCAGATGTATTGGAATGTTCGGGTAATTGGCT
>JADBJO010003855.1:180000-190000 GCA_016801955.1 Conus betulinus | reverse complement strand
CCCACCCACACCCTCCGCACTTCCCCCCACACCCTACCCTCCCTCCCAACCCCCTCTTCCTCACACTCCTTTCCCCGGTGTCTATGAATCATATGTGTATACGTATACATACATGAACGCGCACGCATCCCACGCATGGCGAGTGAGAGAATAGAATAGAGAGAGAGAGAGAGAGAGAGAGAGAGAGAGAGAGAGAGAAGAGGTGAGAGAGATGCTGAGAGAGGGAATGAGGAGGCGAGAATTGTTACTAAAAGGCCTAGAGAGAAAGAAGAAGGTAGAGGGTTGCTGGTAAAGAAGAGGGTAGGGCGATGGGGTGGGAGGGGGGGAGGGGGGATTAAGGCGGAGGGAGGGAGAGAGAGAGAGAGAGAGAGATGAGAGAGAGAGAGAGAGAGAGAGAAAAGAGGAAGAGGCGCGAGAGAGAGAGAGAGGAAGGGTGGGAGAACGGGGTAGGGGAGTTCTGAGAGAGAGAGGGAGAGAGAAAGAGAGAGAGAGAGAGAGAGGAAGGGGGGGGAGACGGGGGGGGGGGGGGGGGTCTGAAAGAGAGGAAGGCAAAGCGAGAGAGGGGGAGGAGAATGGGAGTGGGGGTTTCAGACAGACAGACAGACAGACGGACAGACAGAGACAGCAAGAGAGGACTGAATTGGGATGGGGTGGAGAAAAGTTTCCGTGATGATGAGAGAGGGGTGGAGGGGGGCCAGCTGTGAGGCTTAATGGCCGAGTGAGAGAGAGAGAGGGGGGAGGGCAGAGCAGAGAGAGACAGACAGAGACAGAGAGGCAGAGAGAGAGAGAGAGAGAGAGAGAGATCAGGGGAAGATTGCGCACACACTGGCCGCGGAACAAGTTTCGTTCCCATGATATTGATATTTGCCTCGTCGCCGAAATGGCGGGCACTGGATCCAGCGTGTCGTCGTCGTTTCATCGTTTCATCGTTATTTCCATTCCTCTGCCTTTGAGCCTCCATGGGAACCCTTTTTTTCGTGGGGGAGGGGGAGGGGGATAGAGGGCAGAACCTGAGTCAACAAGCATAGATTTTTTTTTCTGGATTAATTCTGTTTTTTTTTTTTTTGCTAAAGAAGCGAAATTGTTGCGCCGGGGTCGTAGGGTGAGTCTGTATGTTTGTCTGTCATGACAATGACCTTATGCTTGAAAAAAAGAGTTGGAGGGAGGGGGAGGGGCTGTAGAGGAATCATGAACGAACACCAGAATGTGTTCTCCACCTTTGTCCAAACCGGCATGATGAGGATGACATTGGCACCACGGAGTGCGGCCAGTTCCACTGGAACTTTGAAATCCTGCTCTGGCACCGAGTCCTAAGGTGTGAAGTAATGACACCCAGCATAGTATTACTGTGCGGAATGATCTTAGTCATGATGGGTCAGGAAGGATGATGCGGCAACGATTGAAACCTTGTCTGTTTGTTTGTGTGTAATTTTGGGGAAGAAACTCAGAAGACGCAACATCTCTGAAGTTTTTGTCATTCACAAGGACATGAATGGGAAAATGTGCCACGGTTCGTGCGGGGGGGGGGGGGGGGGGGGGGCATCAGTGTATGACAGATATTGCTTCAGAGAATTGGAATTATTAGCTACACGCCACGTGAGAATCAATTGACATAATAGGTATTTTCTGTTTTTTTGTTTTTTTTTTTATACTTTACAACTACTGACAAACTCCGAGTTTGCATGAATCATCTTTCTTTTGCATTACAATAAATGTGTTGCGAAAACGATGTCCACAGCTTTCACTAAACAGCCACATCTTTTTATATTTGCAGCTGACAGATTCTAACGGGGTTTCCGTGCTCGGGGAAAAAAAAAGACCATCTCGTGTATTTATTTAGCCAGTCAGTACAGAGTTTTTCGCCGTTTCATAGCAGTCTTCAGTTGTGATTTCCAAGAAGAAAGAGTAGAAGGGGAAGTAATTAGCATGGTCTAACCACTTCTAAACCGGCAGTTGGGCTTTGAAGAAGATGGGGATTTTCAAACAGCAGAAAGAAAGGCAGAGGCCAGAGAGGAGGAGAGAGGGGGTGGGGGGGGGTGGGATGGAAGAGGATGGGGGAAAGGTGCACGGTGGAGGGTAAAGGTGGGACGGGGGTTGGGGTGGGGGAGGAGGGTAGGGTGCGTGTTTAGAAAGATTGTGTCTGCAGAGCAAATCCGGTCTGGGATATTCCAGCTTTGAGTCGTATATTTTTTGTCCGTGATCCCCCCGTTCAAACGTTTCTGACGAATGTTTATTAAGATGCTGAGGGATTCGGCCGGGGTCGGACGGACTGTGATAGTTGTGGTGGTGGTGATGGTGGTGGTGGTGGTGGTAGTGGTGGGTGAAGAGAAAGCGGAGAAAAAGTACCCCCCGGCCCGGTGCTCGTCCTTCACTGGATTAATCATGCCGGAGTCTGCTGCTGCCCGAAGGTAACACAGAAAGGTCGCGCGCCGCTCCTTCGCCAGGTGGCACGTGCGATCCGGGGAAGGTGCGGACAGCTGAGACGACTTCTCTCCCTTTGTGATCGGAGCTTGATCAGAACCATCTCTATCTGTCTCTCTCTCTCTCTCTCTCTCTCTCTCTCTCTCTCTCTCTCTCTCTCTCTCTCTCTCTCTCTCTCTCTCTCTCTCTCTCTGCGCCCGCCTTCTCTCCTGCTCTTCCCTCTTCCTCCCAGCATTGCCGCCTTCTCTTTGTTACATCACCTGTAATAGCTACGGACAGTGAGCTGCCAGACATTCTCGGGGTGAGTTTCAGCCAGATTCGTGCCCACAAAAGTATGGGCCGCTGCTGCTGGTGTTCATTACGTCAGGATAACCCTCACCCTTCCACCACGCCTCCCCCCACCCCCACCCCTGCGCGCGCCTCATCCCTCTCCTCTTCTTCACTCCACCCTTCCTTCTCCCTTCGCTCACTCCCCATCGGATCCCCCCCGACCCTCTCCAAAACAAAAACT
This sequence comes from Conus betulinus, assembly GCA_016801955.1. Lineage (NCBI taxonomy): Eukaryota > Metazoa > Mollusca > Gastropoda > Neogastropoda > Conidae > Conus > Conus betulinus. The sequence goes on along the minus strand of JADBJO010003855.1, from coordinate 187,068 downwards.
TCCGATCTGGACGGATGGGTTGAATGGCAGCAGCCCAGAAGAGTCTGTCGATCGCCCCCCCCCCCCCCCCCCCCCTCCGCCTCCTCTCTCTCTTCCCTCTGTCTGTGTCTGTCTATCTCTCTGTCTCTCTCTCTCTCTCTCCTCTCTCTCTCTCTCTCCTCTCTCTCTCTCTCTGGCGTCATTAGATAGAGTGTGCGTGCATTTGGATGTGTGTGTGTGTCTGTGTGTGTGTGTGTGTGTATGTGTGAGTGCGTGTGTGTATGTGTGTGTTTGGTGTGTGTGTGGATGTGTGTGTGTGTGCGTGCGAGTGTGTGCGTGCGCGTGTGTGCGTGCGCGTGTGTGTGTGTGTGCGTGCATGCGAGTGTGCGTTTATGCATGTGTGCGAGAGAGAGAGAGAGAGAGAGAGAGCGAGAGAGAGCGAGAGAGAGGAGGGAGGTGAGAGAGACAGGGCGAGAGAGAGAGAGGAGGGGCGAGAGAGAGAGAGAGAGAGAGAGAGATGGAGACCTTCATAGTTGTCAGGGCGTTAGGGAACAACAAACTCTCCAAAGGGAGGCAAGTCTCTAGGCATGCCTCGCTCCGGCCATGCCCAAACAAACACCGGCTGTTTGTGTCACGAAGAAACCTGGGACTGGGGACCGGGCAGAGTAGAGAGAGAGAGAGAGAGAGAGAGAGAGAGAGAGAGAGAGAGAGAGAGAGAGAGAGAGCAGTTTTTTGTGATTCCACCACTAGAGAGCGCTGAGGGTGGGTCTGTTTTTTTTTTTTTTTTTTTTTGTTTTTTTTTTTTTTTTTTTTTTTTTCCCCAAAGATGGTTGGAATCTCTCAGAGTCCTTCTTCCACTCTGGAAACCGGAGGAAGCCTTCCTACTGCATGTTCGCGCCACCACCACCATCACCCACCCTGCTTTACCCCCCCACCCTCTCATCCTCCTCTGTTTTGGTAGGACAGACCGTATCGGACGTTATACGGACAGTTGTTGCAAGCTACAAGCGGCTGGAGAAGAGTGGAGAAAGGGGAGGGGAAGGGGGAGGAGAGGGTCGTGGGCTTTAGGGGAACGGGGATTGAGGGGAGGGGGCGCCTTTCAGGGGATGCGCCTTTCAACTGCAGATGGATTTATTTTTGAATCATGAAGAGTATCTGCTGAAGCATCGACTTCCCATTTGGAATGTGCGTATGTTTGTGGGCTGGAGACTGGAGACCCCCCCCCCCCCCCCATCCCCCTCCCCCTTCTTCCCCACCACTGTACCAGCGAACCGATCTTGTTGACAGAGCTGGTGCCACCTCTCCCCCGCTCCCTGACCCCCACCCCTCCCTACACACATCTTCTCCCCCCCTCCCCTTCCTCTCCACCCCTCCCCCTCCCATGTGGAAGAGGGAGGAAGGAGACGGTGGCAATGCTTGAGGAGGTGGGGGAGAGGGGGGGGGGCAGTTAATGGCTTCCATCCTTCCACCTTCCTTCCCCTCTAGAACCCCCCCCCCCTTTCCCCCTCCATCCCTCCCCCCCCCCATCCCTCCCCCCCCCCCCCCCCCCCCCCCCCCGACCCCCGCCTCAACCCCGCCTTCTCTTTTACCTCCTTCCACACCTCACCTTCTATTCACCCCCCATTTCCCTTCATATCACTACCGCGCACTCACCCGTTCCACCTCTGCTATCGTCTCCCTGACTGACCACTAGTAGTGGACTTAAACTGCCCAGTGGTGTCCTGCAGATTATAGGTGTTGGTGATCGTCTGTCCCGCTGTGCGCTAGACACCTGCACATCTCCCCCACCCCCCACCCCACCCCCCCCCCCCAGCCTCCTGCCTGTCCCCTGCTGGTCAGTCACAGCCACGTGTCAGCCAACGGGTCTTGAACTGGTTAGGGGTGGTTAATGGGGAGGGGGGGGGGGGGGTGCGTGCGTGTGAAGAGAGAGTGGAGGAAGGGGGGATGGGGTGGGTTGCTACATAGTTTGGACGATGGTAAGCTGACGCTCGCTCTCGTGTGTGTGTGTGTGTGTGTGTGTGTGTGTGTGTGTTGTGTGTGTGTGTGTGTGTGGTGGTAAGAGAGAGAGGTAGATAGATAAATAGATAGATAAGATACATGTATATGTATGCACACACACACACACACACACACACACACACACACATATATATATATATATATATATATATATATATATATATAGAGACAGACAGACAGACAGACAGAGTGTGTTAAAAAAAAGTCACATGTTTTTGTTCGAATATGACTCATATTTCAAAATTTAGAAAATCAGTTTCAATACAAATAATTGTAGTCCTTTGACTTGCCCCAAGGGTTGGACTTGCCCCAAGGGTTAGAGTGGGACACTAATTGTGTTCGACAAGACTAGTGTTGTTATACCTTGCCACTGGATTTCAACGGAAATCATCAATAGCGGATACCAACCTCGTTACATTTTATTGCTTTTTCTTTTTTTTTCGTGTCTTTTTCTGTTTCTTTTAAACAGTATAGGATTTCTTTCGTTGGGGAAAAAGTATTCTGGAGAAGAACAGGACAATATTTAAACTCACACACGTACACAATCAGGAAAAAAAAAACTATTGGAACTTGATTAGACTAAAGGCAGGAGCGCGAGACTGCTCGGCTGCAGAAGCAGGACGGCTGGACAGACATCCTCTCTATTAACTCACACACGCACACAATCTAAATTGTTCTAAGAAGAAAAAAAAATCAGGAAAAAAAGTATTGGAACTTGATTAGACCACAGGCGGGAGCGGGGAGACAGAAACAGGACTGCTGGACATCCTGTCCGGAAGAACAGCACTTGGAGGAACTGGGAACTTACGCCCATTTTTATTCTCTTCTCGGATGTACCCGGCAGCGATGAAATGGCTTGCATTGTAAATACACCGAAGAGGAACACCAGAGAGCCTTTCTTTTGTTACTTATCCTTCTGTCATTGATTGGGGTAAAGGACGGCGGAGGGGGGGGGTGCAGGGGAGTGGGTAGATGGGTAGATGGGGGAAATTCTGGATGTTTGCGGGGCTTGAAGTGCCATCCGTGCTACGATCACAATGCAAAACCGCCCCATCAGTTCTGATGCGGTATTTATTATGCCTTTTGTGTGTTCGCCTATTCGGACCGCCCCACTGGCGTTTAGATGTTGCGTAAACTTGTTTCTTTGTTTGTTTGTTTTTGTTTGTTTGTTTTCGTCTACATTCTGTCCAGTTGTCTGCATGTTACGCCGTACCACCTTCCAGTCACTTCCTCAAGGTTTGTGTTGTTGTTGTTGTTGTTGTTGTTGTTGCTGCTGCTGTTTTCTTTTTAACCCAAGAGGGAAGAATGAAGTGGCGATGAAATGAAGGAAAAAGCGTAGGAGGAGGGAGGGAGAGAGGGGCGGAAGAGGGTCGGGGTGACGCTTGCTTTCTGTGTTTTCCCTGTTTTCTATTTTATATTATTTTGGGTTTTTTTTTTCTCTGTGTGCCTCTGTCTCGTTTGAGATTCAGTTGGTGTGGTTTTGTGCCTTCATATTTGCTTTCGTATCGGTTAAACAGTCATTTGATGCATTGTTTGTTTTGTTTTCTGAAGGAAAGCAAACGACTGCTGCTGCTCTCGCTGAAACCTCGGCTGTCTTTGGTTTTACTTCTCTCCCTCTCTCTTCTTTCTCTGTCTCTCTGTCTCTCTCTGTCTCTCTGTCCCTCTGTCTCTGTCTCTCTCTCTCTCTCTCATCTCTCTGTCTCAGTCTCTGTCACTGTCTCTCTCTCTGTCTCTGTCACTGTCTCTCTCTGTCTGTGTGTCTGTCTGGCTGTCTGTCTGTCTCTCTCTTTCTCTCTCCCCTCCCCCCCCCCTCTCTCTCTCTCTCTCTCTCTCTCTCTCTCTTTCTCTCTCTGACGTTTATGATTCCGTCTCTGAGCCGGCTCCACACGCAGTCTGTCCTGTATAATATTTAAGCATCTTAACCCTCCCCCCCCCCCCCCCCCCCCACATCCCATCCAGCCTATCACACCCTTCCCCCCACCCCAGTTCACCCCCTCCTTCAAACCTCCTCTGCCCCCGCCAACTTCCTCCCCCCCCCCCCCATCCAGCCATTCCTTTCCTCCTCTCACTCTCTCTCTCTCTCTCTCTCTCTCTCTCTCTCTCTCTCCTTCTCTCTCTCTCTCTCTCTTCTCTCTCTCTCTCCAAGTCCTCCCTCTTCGCAAGCTGTGTACATGCGTTCCCTCGCCTAGCCTACCCTCTCCTCCACCCCAACTCCACCTCCCCACTCCCCACCCTCCACCCCCCTTTAACCGTACCTCCGGGGATCCCTCCGAAAATATAAGCCCGCCCACTTCTTGCTAGCGCGGCTGCTAGCATACCATTCGGCATAATATCGCTGGTTGGTTTTTTTTTTTTTTCTTAACCGCTGTCAAGACGGACCACCCCATAGACCTGGAAGAAGGGGAGGCAATGGAGGAGAGGAATGGGAGGGGGGCGGGGGGGGGGGGGTAGGATGGAAGTGGTGGGTGATGGTGAATGATGGTGCTGTTTAAAAAAAAAGGGGGAGGGTGGAGGAGGGGGAGGGGATGAGAAGAGGGAAGCGAGCGGGATGGGTATGCTGATTTATTTATTCCTCCTCTCTCTCTCTCTCCTCTCTCTCTCTCTCTCTCCTCCTCTCTCTCCTCTCTCTCTCTCTCTCTTGCTGGCTTGCTGGCTTGTTCGCGCTCGCAACTCCAGGATCAATTTTCGTGGCACTGCAACCCTTTACCCCTTACACCCAACCCCCCACCCCCCCCCCCCCCCCCCCAATCCTCTCACGCACACAACTCACACACTCTCTCTCATATAACGTGCGCGCGTGCGCACACACACATGCACGCATGCGTGCACCCCCTCCCCCCCCCCCCCCCCCCCCACACTCACACAATACACGCACCATACACGAACACACACATGCACACGCGCGCGCGCGCATGCACGCACGCACGCACGCACGCACACACACGCACATACACGCACACACACGCACATACACGCACACACACGCACATACAACACACACACACACATACACACACACACACACACACACCACACACACATACATCTTTACCCCCCCCTGCCAGCAGGAATTTGTGACAAATGTCTGGCACTGGTTTGGCTTTGATTCATTACAGAAGGAGGGGGAAGAGAGAGAGAGAGAGGAGGAGGAGGGGGGTAGGGGAGGTGGGAGGGGGAGGGGCTTTACCCTCCTCTAACCCACCGTTCTTCCCCCACCCGCGACTCCACCTTTTCTTGTCTCCTCTTTTTCTACTATCTGGGTGTGTAGATGTTTTTCTGCTTGCTCTTTTTAGGGGGGTTGAGTGATGTGAAGCGGAGGGGTGTGTGTGTGTGTGTGTGCACGCGAGCGAGGAAAATCAAGTGAATTCTTTAACTCTCTCTCTCTCTCTCTCTCTCTCTCTCTCCTCTCTCTCTCTCTCTCTCTCTCTCTCATCTCTCACACACACACACACACACACACACACACACACACACACTCACACACACAACACACACACACACCACACACACACACACACACACACACACACACACACACACACACACATACACACACACGCGCGCGCACACACACACACATGCACACGCACACGCACACGCGCCCGCGCGCTCATACACATATATGTATGGAGGCAGCCGTGTTGGTGATTTTCTTTCAAAGAAAAACAAGTAATATCCTCAAGTAAAATCAGATTGTGTATGGATGCGCCATCTAATCCATGTTGCTTATAGCCCAGCCGACCGCGATAGGGCGTATTAGGGCTGTCATTTTGTCAAAATCAGTTCCATTAGCATTTGTGTTTGTCGCTAATAATATTAGCTATATGTATTTACATATAGTGCATGTATGTGCAGCTGTGGGGATGGAAAAGGGGGGGGGGAGAGGAATTCGGGTAGGTATTTGCGTATAATCAAAAAACATGCATGATCGATCTTTCCTTATGCATGTATACACGAGAATGCGTGGCGTGTTCACGTGTGCCTGCGCGTTGTGTTGTAGATGGTGAATGTCGTCTGACCGTTAGCCCCAGGTCAGAGAAAATGATTGGCTGGGGGGAAAAGAAAAAGACAAAAAGCAAAAACTCACTCCAGTCCTGTTTGTTCAAGGAGCCCCAAAATATCCCCCCTACATGCAAACAACTGTTTTCTGCGCAGCCTATCTCCATTACGAATGCAGTGAAGGGAGGGAGGGAAGGGGAGGTGGAGATGGGGGGGTGGGGGTTGGTGGGGGTGCCGGGGAGGCCCGGGGGAGGTGGGGGTAGGGGGTTGGGGTTGGGGGGGGGGGGGGGGGTAGATGGGACGGAATGACGGAAGAAGGACGTCAGGCAGGTTGCTTGCTTGCTGCTGTCTGGCATTTCGCATTATCTCTTCATCGAATGGCGCTAAGAAATAAACGACAAGAGATTGGAAGTAGGGAGGAAAAGAAAGAAAAGGAAGCGAGGGAAGAGAAAGAAAGGAAGGAAGGAAGAAAGAAAGTGGGGGAAAGGAAGACACGACAGCAAACAAAAGAAGGAGAGAAGGAAATGACCGCAGTTGAAGATTCTGCTACGGGGAGATCGCTAGAGAAATGGCTGCTGAAATATGAATCCACCACAAGAGTGGCCTTTTGCTTTGAATCCATACGGGTCGTCGGTTTCGTGCGCGCGCGCGCGCACGCGCAGGCGTGGGTGTTGTTGTGTGTGGCTGAGAGAGAGAGAGAGAGAGAGAGAGAGAGAGAGAGAGAGAGAGAGAGAGAGGAGTGGTTGTTTTCGTGCAGTTCTTTGCCGTGTGCTGATTTTTTTTTTTATGGGGAGGAGGGTTTGGATAGGGCAATTTGTATGAGAGATAGATAGACAGACACACAGACAGACACACAGACAGATGGATAGATAGATAGACAAAAAATAGATACACACACACACACACACACACACACACACACACACACACACACACACCATTATTTATGCCTGCTCCATTCTTTGTCTCCCCGTGTGTTTGACACCCCCCAGACTTTTCCATCTCACACTGCTACTGGGCCCCGCCCCCCCCCCCCTCTCTCTCTCTCTCTCTCTCTCTCTCTCGCTCTCC
>JADBJO010003855.1:162500-175000 GCA_016801955.1 Conus betulinus | reverse complement strand
CGTCTCTCTCTCTCTCTCTCTCTCTCCTCTCTCTCTCTCTCTCTCTCTCTCTCTCTCTCTCTCACACACACACACACACAGGTCTCTCTCTCACTCTCTCTCTCTCTCAATCTCACTCTCTGTCTCACGCTCTCTCTCTCTCACACACACTCTCTCTCACGTTCTGTATCTCTCATCTCTCTCTTTCCCTCCCTCCCTCCCCCCCCCTCTCTCTCTCTCTCCCATTTCTCCTCTACCTGTCTCTCTCTCTCTGGTTTTCACAGTTTCCTTTGGCATGATATAATCCCCCACCCCACCCTGCATTTCCTACCCTCATGTGGTTAACTCTGCCTGATTCTTCTGAATTCACAAACAATTTTTGTCTTTGCTGATAAGAAGATATCGGAATTCTGTTCAGTCGCACAGAGGAGAGCGATGGTTGGTGGTGGGGGTGGTGGGGCAGGGGGGGGGGGGGGGGGGGGGGGCGGGGTAGAAGGTACAAAAGAAGACGGCTAGTTTTTTTTGTTTTTTTTTTTAACATGATAGGCCATTCTGTATTGAGCAAAGTACAGATTTTAGAACGTTGATCACGTTTTTTCACGGTTTGGTGTGATCGCGACAGCTATCGTCTTTTTTTCCCCTTAATTGCGCGATATTTCGTCAGCGATCCAAGCTCAATGATAAACGCTTATATTGGCGATCTTGATTTTATTAAGAAAGATCGCACACTGTTCGGGTTTGTGCAAAGGGAAGTAACTATACATAAGTTCCACCACTATAGAAATCGAATTGTGACCAGGTGACAAACTCTTTCTTGCTCTGGACATCAAATTGTGAACTGGGTTACCTTAATTCGCATTAGTGATCGGTAAGCAAACATTTCATTTAATTCGGCCATGATATTCAAGTTCATAATGCTCTGGCAAAAACCATCATTGAAAGTTTGGACTAAAAGGTCGTTAGAATTGACTGAACAGCCAATTGAAACCTGTCTCAACCCGACGACATACTTACCTCAGTCGAACGTCAGCGAAACGTATTTTGCACGCAGAGTTCTGTCCCTTGCTAAAAGGCCATTGAATTTTCAATTAAGACTCAGTCTGTAGTTCCTCGTAAACCCCCGATCCTTGGGAATTAAATCGTGGATCGCTGACGTCGGTTAAGAGTCAATATGTTTCGTCATCAGTCTGCAATGATGGAATAATGTTTTGTTCAGTTAAGAACGGCTTTAGAAGTCCCGATGTTTGATCAACATACCGTAAGGGGTGGCTAATTGTTCAAGGTTCACGTTGTGTCGGGTATGGCGTAATGGAAGTTGGATCCCCTCCCCTCTCCTTAACGCCGACTTAGCGTACCCTTGCCTATGAATCAGGCCAATCATCTGACTGGCTGGATGGATAGAGAGGAGTTCCAAGGTGTAAAAACCCCCCACTCCACGAATGGATCCAACTCATAACACATCCAGCTGCAGCAGCAGAACGAACACTCCCACCAACTGACTGAGAGAGCTCAATGACGGCCACTGCGCCGGATCAAGTCATTGACTTGATGCCGCTCTTCTGGAGAAGAAAGAGAGGAGATGGGAGGGGGCGGGAGGGGGAGGAGGGGAGGGAGACAGTGGCGGGGGGTGGGGTTATGACCAAAAAAAAAAAAAAAAGCAAGCACCCCCAAGTTTCCAAATCCAGAAATTCGAGCCCTCAAGGTCCCATTATCCCAGCTTTCCCATTGGCGCCTCAGCGTCAAAAAGGAATCATAACTCCCCGGCAGCAAAATTTCTGCCTTTATTTCTGCCTCACCTTCTTCCCTTGCTGACTAACTAAACTACGGCTTGCCAAGTCCGCGTCCCGTTTGCCCGCACCCCCGGCCCACACGCCCCCGCCCCCAGCTCACACCCCCCACCCCACCCACATCCCCACCCCACCCCTACCCCACCCCACCCATCTGGAGCTGTTCTCAGCACAATGGGCGTGTGGGTCATCACCGTGTTCTTTGAGAGCAAGTCACGGCCGCCCGTCAACAGTGGTAACAGCCAGTTAGTAAATCAAAGCGCCGGGGCCCCGGATAATTATCCCCCGAGCATCCCCGAGCCTCTTTTCACCACCCCATCCCACCCCACCCCACCCACCCCTTTCTCTTCTTCCTCCTCCTCTTCTTCCGCCTCCTCTCAAAAAGATTATGAAAGCCAGGTTTTTGTTTTCTGTTTCATCTGTGTGTGTGTGTGTGTGTGTGTGTGTGTGTGTGGTTGTAGTAGTATAGGGGGTGGCGGTGGTGGTGGTGGAGGGCTTTGGGGAGTGGAGTTTGGGGGGGGATGGGGGAGGGGAGAGGTTGACTGGGGGGGCGTGTGTGCGAAAAGTGGATCCGGATCTTGGGGGGGGGGGGGGGGGGGGGGGGCGCGAAAAACAGCAAAAAAAAAAAAAAAAAAAAAAAAAAAAAGGAAAGAAAGCGCAGGCGCGTGCACAAACTCGAGCCTGGCGGCAACCTGTCTCTCTCTCTCTCTCTCTCTCTCTCTCTCTCTCTCTCTCTCTCTCTCTCTGTGTCTCTCTCCCCCACCCCACCCCCACCCCCCTTGTCTAGACGATGATGGCAAGGAGCCAGTCGTTCTTCTTTAGTAATCAGACGAATAATCATGAGCCGCTCAATGGCCGGTAACTCACCGATGACCCGTCCCACCTTCTCTGCTGTCTGTCTGTCTGTCTGCACATGTTGTCTGCCCAGCTGCCCAGTTTTTCTTTACGTCTGTCCATCCCTATTGTTCAGGAGTCTGTCCATTTCTGCTGTCTGTCTTGTCTGTCTGTCTCTGCTGTGTGTCTGTTTCATCTCTGATGTATGATTGTCCATTTCTGCTCTCTGTCTGTCCGTCTGTGCTGATTGGCTGACTGTTCATCCTTGCTGTCTGTCTGTTCTTTTCTGATGTCTGTCTGGATGTCTGTCTGTCTGTCTGTCCCTGTCTTCTTTTAATGTCGGTTCCAACAACTTGTCTCCCTTCTTTCTCAGTCCTCCTCATTCTTACTTTCTCTCCCTTCGTCCATCTCTTCCGTCCTTTCCTACTCCACGTCTTCCTTCATTCCTTCTGTCATTCATTCGTTCTCCGCACACAGTCCTCCGCTTTCTTCCTCCATTCCTTCTGTGCCTTCCATCATTTTCTCCTTTCTCTCATTCATTCCTCCTCCGCTCCGCCCTTCGCTTCAAACCTCCATTCCTTCTTTGCCTTCATTCGTTTCTTTCTTTCTTTCTTTCTGTCCATCCCTCCATTCCGCTCCTTCTCTTCCTCCGTTTCTTCCCTCCATTGTTTTCATGTCTTCTTGCATTTATTAATTCCTCCATTCCGTGAGTTTGGTCATTTCTCCAGCTATCCTCTTTCTTTCCCCGTTCCTTTCTTCGTTCCATTTATTCTTTCATTCTTTTCTCTTTCTTTTTCCAGCCTCATTCCTTCCGTCCTCAATGACATCCTTTCCTTCTTTCCTCTATCATTTTCCTACTCTTACTTCATTCATTCCTTGCTTTTATTCCGTCTGCCGTTCACATCCCTTATTATTCCTTCCTTCTTCCACTCTTTCCCTCCTTCTGCAGGCCTCCCCATTCTTTCATTCCCTTCCGTTTTTCAGTTCCTTCATTCCACCCCACCTTTCCGTCTTCATTCGCTTCCTTACTTCCTTCCTTCTAGCCCTTGCCATCCTTCCAACCTTCCTGTCTTCCTTCCCTCTCTCATTCCTTCCTTTCGTCTCCAAACCCACTCTTAACTCTTTCCCGTCGATCCTTCCTTCCTTCCTTCCTTTCATTCGTTATCCGCTTCCACTCTCTAGCCCCCCCCCTCCCCCCCCCTTTACCTCACCTCCATGCCTCCTTCCTCGACCCCCCCCCCCCCCCCCACTCCACCCCGACCCCGTCCCCCACCGCACTCCTACCCCCCCCCCCATTCCCATCTTCCATCATCGCCCCCCCCCCCCCCTTACGTGTTTCCTAACACCCTCCCCTCCTCCTCCGTCCGCACTCTTCACCATGTCATCTTCCGGTCGGATGTCAGAGAGAACGTGGCGAGGAATTGTTTTGAGTGGTAACCGATACTTATGACTGCTCCCCCTCCCCCTCCCCCCCTTCTCCCCCCCCCCCCCCCCCCCACACACACACACACACACACCTTCCCCATCTTCCCATCCTCTGGAAACTGATGACCAGCGTTTAATCTCCAGGCCACCACCAATCCTTTTGATATTCCGTAGTGGAGGGATAGAGGAGAGGGGGTGGGTGGGGGATGGTCGCGAGAGGGGCCGACTGCCCCCCCCCCCCCCCCCCCCCCCCCCCCCCCTTGTCCTCTGGACCATTACCGATGATAAATCTTGCGCCGCGGCTAGCTGAGGCTTTGATAGTTGATTGCAGGTCGGGAAACGTTAAGCCAGTTTATCAGGACTGGGCCCCTGTGACAGCTCTCTGATAATTAGAGGCCCCCTCATCTTTCTCCTGCAGTTTCTAGCACAGAGAGACGGTAAGGGGAGGGGGGGGGGAGAAGAGACGATGGAAGAGGGAAGGGGGGGGGGGGGGGGGAGGCTGGAAGTAGAGGGACGGGGGAGGGGAGTGAGGTGGGGCGAGCGATGAGAGGTGGCAGGGTTTAAAAGACACTCTGGGGGATTCCCCCATATTCTCCCCCCCCATCCCCCCCCATCCCCCCCCCCCCCCTACCCCACCTCCCCTTTCCCGTCTCCCTCTCGTTTCATCCATCCACTCCCCCTTTCTTCCTTTCGGTAGTTGTTCTGATTTTCCCAGAGCTGACGAGAGGTGTGCAGCCTTCCACACGCCCTCTTGTCTGTCTCTGTCCCTGTCCCTCTGGGAAGAAGTGAAGGAGACCCAGAGCCTGAATTTATGCATATTGATAACCATCTCGTCATCAAGCCACTCGCAGCCCGCCGAGAAGGAAGGAGCACAGACAGAGAGAGAGGCAGGAGAAACTCTCTGGAAAGGTTGGAGGTAAACGGAACGGAGGGGTGGGGCGGGAGGGTTCTGGGCCGTGGGGGGTGGGGGGGGGGGGGGGGGGGTGAAGAAGGAGGTGAGGGTGTGGGCGTGGCAGGGGAGTGAAGTGTTGATATGAGAAAAACGTCCGAGGAAGATAAAGGTCCGGTGCCGATGAAAGACCTGGGAAGGGATAGGGGAAAAGAGGAAGGGTGGGTGGGGTGGGGAAGGGGGAGGGGTGGCTGGAGGGGAGGGGGGAGGGTGTGAGGGTCATATTGCTGCACAGGTCAGGGTGACTCGCGTCCGGTCAGTGTTTTGATGGATGAGGTGTCACCGCTGACCTGTCAGTCAGCCAGTGTGTCCAGGGGTCTAGCGTCTGTCTGTCTGTCTGTCTGTCTGTCAAGTCTGGAATCGTCAGATTAGGCAAGATTGGACATGAGATAGGGCATTGACACATACCAATTTTTTTTCTTTCCGGGCAGGAGTCTGGCGTTTGTTTGTTTGTTCTTGGACGGATTGTGACAGCTGGGATCCAAACCATTGGTTCAGCTTGATGGTATGCGCGCGCGCCTATGTGTGTATATGTGCGTGTTTGCGCGCGCGCGCGCGCGTGTGTGCATGTCTTCGTGGTTCATGTGTGTGTGTATGTATGTATGTACTTTCAAGCTAGAGAATCCGGGACATCAGAGAGAGAGAGGGGGGGGGGGGAGGAGAGAGAGAGAGAGAGAGAGAGAGAGAGAGAGAGAGAGAGAGAGAGAGAGAGAGAGAGAGAGAGAGAGACGTCCGTAGCAAGATTTTTTGGGGGTTTAATTTTAGGAACAAAAAATATACAAGAAAACAAACAAACGTGTCAGTATGCAGTCTAGACAGGAGGGGGGTGAAAAAAAAAAAAGAAAGGAGTGGCGACGGATCGTGGTGACGTACGTGCTGTCGAAGGGGAGGGGGGAGATGGGGGGCAGGAACTGTTGTAGAGGAATCAGTTGTGATAACGACAGCAACATGTTAAAAAACGTCACAGAAGGTTTTGTTACCTTAGGAATGATGATGGAATATAAAAAGAAGGCTCTCTCTCTCTCTCTCTCTCTCTCTCTCTCTCTCTCTGCTTCTGTCTCTCTCTCTCTCTGCTTCTGTCTCTCTCTCCCCTCTCCCCCCCGCCCCCTCCCCACGCGCCGTAGGCTTTGATAACTGACATCCCGATGATGCCTTGTTGATAGCGAAACCTGGGCGGCTTTCCTCACAGAGGCCAGGACCTGGCACCTTGGCATCTCCGGGGCTCGTTAAGTGCTGCTTTCCGCACTCGGCATGGCTTGTACCGCAGTGTATACGTTCTTTCCCCTCTACTGCCTGCCTCCTTTCTCTCTCTGGAAGGAGGCGTAGTACTGACTGGTGGTGGTCCAACTGGTTCTGATTTACCCCTCGTTTCCCATATTCCGTTTCTGATAGGCTTGCCATAAAGATGATATTCTCGCGGGAGGTCCAGTGCCTAGACCCCTCCGATGGCGGGCCAGATCTGACTCATCTCGTCTAATCAGCGCCCCCTGTCCCCTCCACGCATTAAAAGGCCGAGGGATCAAGATGGTTCTGCTATCTTCTCCCCCCCCCCCCCTTCTTCCCCTACCTCCCCCCCTCCTCTCACTTATACCTAGCAGTTCCATCAAGAGAGACAAGCAACCCCCCCCCCCTTTTTTTTTCTCTCTCTCTTTCTATACCCCATCCTCATCCCCACCCTTCAAGTTCTAATCACCTGCAGATGGCCAAGGGGAGAAGTTACGAGCGCATTGTTGTGAAACGGAGGGATCCCAGGAGGCCCCGCCTCAGTCTCGGACACGCGGGTCTGTGCCAGCTCTGATTGGTTATAAGTCGCCAGGGTATGTCCGATCCAGGGGAGAGAAAGGGGGGACGGGCTGGGCTGGGCCATGAAGTGGGAGGGGAGAGGGTGGGAGGGCTATTGCTCTTGAAGCGAGCTGTGTCTTGCAAATATTTCTCCAACTGTCTCCCCCAGATGCAGATAATGAGAAGGAAGGCTATCATAAATAAATCACCCAGAGAATGGCAGGAGGAGAGGGGGCGGTGGGGGGGGGGGGGGGTAGTAGTGGCAAGAAGATGGGAGAGGGATGACTCTGGAAGGGTCAGACGCCGCCTGGCATGAAGATGGAAGGGTGTAAAAAATTTCATCTGTCTTTAATCTCATCACGTGGCCCAGAAGTCTGGCTTGTCTCCTCCGGCCGAGGGCGCTGGCAGTCGGCAGACGGCGAGGGGGGAGGGGGGGAGGAAGGGGGGGATGGTGGAAGTGGTGGTTGGTCAGTTTATCGCTTTGTCCCTTCCCTTAAAGCGCACACAGTGTCTGCAGATACGTGTGAGGGGGGAGGGGGGTGGGGAGAGGCAATGAAAGTGGACGTGAAAGTTTCATGTCTCCATCCGTGAATAATTCAACAGATAACTTGGGTCCGTCTCTCTGACGGCACGGGAAGGAAAGTCGGCGGTGATAGCGGTAGACTTGTCTGCTGATATGAGAATACACGTACGCTCACGCGCGTAGTACGGCCGTATGTTCAGGGGTACTCACAAGTGCGATAAAACTCACACACGCACGCACACACACACACACACGAACATGCACACACACACAACACACACACACACACACACACATACACACAGAGGCACAGGCACACGCACGCACGCATACACAGCTCTCGCGGCGCATATCAGACCCATTTCACAGTTGTAAGTGTATGTGCCCCCCCAAACCAAACACACAAAACAAGCAACCAACCAACCCAGATCCCCACGCCCTCTCTTTGGCCTTCCTCATTTTTGTTCTCCACTCACTGCTCTCTGTTTTTCTTTCTTTTTTTTCCCATATGCTCATACTGTTTCATACAAAACGAAACTACAGAGGAACATCAGGTACGCCTTGCGCTAGAAGTCGGCGCAAGGACCGCTTCAGATTCTGAATATGACCCAGTTAATTCTGTGTGTTACTTGGAGGGCCAGAAAAGTTCCCACCAAGAGTCACCATCGGCGTTTCATCAGCGAACAGTAGAACCAGAAGTCGCCAGAATTATCGTCGGGGATGATGAGCATCTGAAGGACCTGCTGCAGCGAGCAGTTCCCAGAAAATCACAAAGAGCTTCAGCGCGCGTGCTTGAAGAACCACCGCCAGGCTCTTGCAAGTCGCGCCGATCCTGACTGGGCAAGTCCAGCAGGGCCCATCCCCCCCCCCCCCCCCTCCGCCACACACACACACACACACCCTCCTCTCCCTACTCTCCCACCACCTACTCCACCGTCCATCACCACCCACCCCACCCACCCCTGCATCCCTCACCCTCTTGATCTCATTCCCTCACATGGCTCATACATCCAGGAGCAAGCCAGCCGGGGATGGGGGGTGGGGGGGCTGAGGGAGGGACTGGGGGGGGGGGGCAAAAGGAAAGTGACACTTTTCATTTACAGATGAAAGAAAGGATGATCCTGTTAGATAAATCATCTTGCTTATGGACCCCCGAAGACGTGAGAGAGAGAGAGAGAGAGAGAGAGAGAGAGAGAGAGAGAGAGAGAGAGAGAGAGAGAGAGAGAGATGCAGTCTTCAGAACCAGGGGAAAAGAGGGGGGGGGGGGGGGGTGGGTCGGACGAGGCAGGCCCAGACAAAGCTGATGATTAGTATTCCTGGGCACTGCTGCATGCGAGGAATCGACGACGGCTGATTAGACTGTTCAACTCGGGGGTCGCCTCATCAGCCCATTGTGGCAGAGAAGAGGGGGAGAAGGGTTTCGGTCTCTGTCTCTCTGTCTTTCCCTCTCTCGCGCTCTATCCCTCCAATCGCTGAATTTTTATCTCATAAGCAGACCCTCAATTAAGCATATTGGACCTCCAAATGGGGGGCGGATTATTGGCTTTCTGGAGGTGTGTGTGTTGGGGGGGGGGGGGGAGGGGGGGAGAGAGTCGGGAGAGGGAGAGGTCGAGGGGAGGCAATTGGCGGTGATGCCTCCTCTCGTCTCATAATATCTGTCTCTTCGCAGCTCATAGCCCCCTGCCTCTTATGAGGCTGGCAAGGCTCGCTGGCAAGGCACGTTAAGGCAAGTGCAAGTGCAAGCGCAGGCAAGGCAAGGGCAAGGGAGCAGAGTGAGGGGGGTAATAAGGCCAGGTTTTTGTCAGGGGGGAGTTATTGTATGCAAATGGCTATTGTTTCTCCCCCTGCTTCGTCCTCCTCTTCCGAAGGGGCGCGCGCTATGAATATTTCCTGAAATTAGTCACACATCCGTTAAATCTGACACCCGCGGCAGCTGTCTGTATTGCCTATTAATTGTGTTAGGGGGTGCGCGAGACTTGGGCCGGGCGGAGAGGGGGGTGTTGGGGTGGGGGTGGGGGATGGGGAAGGGACGTGGTGGGGATGGGGGAGGGGGCTGGGTGCAAACTGTGGTGCAATTTCCTTGTCGGCGAAGAGAGGAAGAAGAGGGTTCGTTTGGCGCGATGTCACGTCACTTCCTTTGCAAAGCGGAAGGAAACTTGTCGTCGCCTTGTCCCCTACCTGCTTATTATAAAGTCTTCACCCCTTCCGAAACCTAATCACTTTGCGAAGAATTTTTAGAACGGAAAAAAGGGTAAAAAAAAAAAAAATGAAAATCTAGAAAAAAAAAAAGAAGAAGAAAAATGAAGATGAGGAAAGGATATTCATTATCCCTCATGATTATGAAGCCATTTTTTTTTTTCTCCTTTAATTTGATACAGTTATAAACGGGTAATCGTGGAAAAGGGGGTTGCTCCTTTCACAACTGTGCGTGAAACGCATTTTTCGATCGGCGCAGATGCGGCCTCTCCCTCCCTCTCCCCCGATTCCCCCCCCCCCCCCCCCCCTCTCCCCTTCTGCCTTCTTGCATCACTTTCAGGTCCTCCTCCTTTCCCCCACTGACTCCCCTTCCGCCTTAGCACACAGCCAAGGGCAATAATTTCATACCGCTCCCCCTGGGGGGAGGGGAGTACTCCACGAGTGATATTTCCTAACACCAAATCAAGATGGCCGCACCTGAGAGAAGCCGGCAGGGCCACCCCACCGACGCCCCCCCCCCCCCCCCCCCCCCAACCCCAATCTGCGGGCGGCCATGAAATTTTTATCAGAGCCCCAATGGCCAATAAATTCAAAACTGGGCCCATCGGAGGCGTCAGGAGGACTCTGTGAGAGCGGCTTGGGGGCCCTGTTATCACGGGGGTTATCGCCCCTGGCCGGCCGGACAATCGAGAGTCCTGTGGTGCCGGCAATTAGAAACGGTGCCGGACCCCGTGGTCGTAAATATGTGGCTCGCGTTTCCTGTCTTCTCCCAGAGAGAGAGAGAGAGAGAGAGAGAGAGAGCAATGAATTAGAAGACAACAGATCGCAGAGCCCCCTACTGCAGCTAGTAGGCCTGTTTGTGTGGAATTGGGGAGGGGGGGGGGGGGAGGTGAGGAAAGGCGGCAGGGGGGGGGATAGGATGTGGTGGGGGATCGTCGTTGTATACTTCTTCTACAAATGAGCATCGTGTAGAAGGTTGTGATTGTTTTGAGTGACGCGGGTCGGATAGAATGTCAAAGTTAGGTTAGGGATATCGTTTGTCGCGTGTATGTCTGTGCGCGTATAGTACAACCCTCCTCTTCTCACCCCCTCCCCCTTCCTCCCCCTCCCCTTTTTTTTTTCGTTAATCAATATGTGTCTCGTTGCATTCTCTCTCTCTCTCTCTCTCTCCTCTCTCTCTCTCTCTCTCTCTCTCTCTCTCTCTCTCTCTGGTCAGTGACTTCATTCCCAGCCTCTTTGTCTTAGCAATATTCAAGGGCAGTAGAGGAAGGACGGGGAAAGGGAGGGGGACCTTGACGGTGTGTTGTCAGTTCCCACCCCCCCCCCCCCCTCCACGAGCGCTTCCTCCACCGCCCCCCTCCCCCCCCCCCCCCCCCCCCCCCCCCCCCACACACACACACACACACACACTTCCTCCTCCCTTAAAACATTTTAGCATTGAAAAGAGACTGAAAGAGGGGGGAGATAGAAAGAAGGAGAAGGAGGTGGGGGTGGGATGGAATGGGGGGGGGGGGGGGGGGAGGGGAAGGACGAAAACCACGTCACCAGCATGTTGTCTTCAACCGCGCGATTTTCCGAACAATTGTCAGGCGGGTTGTCACCACGGATTTGGCACGTGCGTGTGAGCGCTGCATCCACCACCATCCCTCACATCCCCTCAATCCCCCCATCCCCCCCCCCACCCACCCATCCCCCCCCCCCCCCACCCCCCCTCACCACCACCGCTCTGCCGCAGAAACTAGCAGACAACAAAGCTGTTGACCACCTCCCGTGGGAAAGCCGACAGCCTGGGCAGGAGGAAGAGAATTGCCATGGGGGGTGGGGTAGGGGTGAGGGGTGAGGGCGGGGGTGGGGGTGGCGGGCCCACGTCGATGACCCCGGGGCTATGTATCAAGTTCAATATGACGGAGTTATTGCCGCCGCTGTTCTAGCCGTGGCTTTCAGCTTCTCTCTCCATCTTCGTTACTCTCTACCCTCCCCGGTCAGTTCACCCTCCCCACCCCCACCCCCCACCCCCGACCACCGCCCAGTATCCGCACTTACTCCTTCCTTCCCCTCCGCCAACCTCCGCTGCCTCCTCCTCCTCCTCCTCCTCCTCTTCCCCTGCGTCTGCTTCTTGTAACGGTATCGTTTGGTTCCTGTCACTTTTTTTTCTCCCCCCCTTCCTCACTTACCCCCTTCCTCCCTACCCCTCTTCCTATTCTGGCACCATCCCACTGTTCTCCCTAACCCCACCCCTTTTTTTTTCTAAATTCTTTATCCCGACTTGTAACGTTTTATTCAGATATTCAGAACCTCTTTCATTTGGTGGTTCTCGTGTGTGTGTGTATGTGTGTGTGTGTGTGTGTGTGTGTGTGAGCGCGCGCGCGCGCGCGCGGGAGGGAGGTGCAGGGGGAGGGGGGGGGGGAGACTCTGCGCTGGCGAAAGGGAAGGCAGAGACAAACCACGTATGGTTTCTATCAACTCGCCCCTACCCCCACTCAAGCCATTTTATTTTGTTTTGTTTTATTATCTAGTTTGGGGAAAGGTTTTTTTTTTTTTTCTTCTCTTCTTGGCTGGTGAATAGACAACACAAATCAACTTCCGAGCTATCGAAAGAAACTTGTGTTTTGGGATTTTTAACACACACACACACACACACACACACACACACACATTTTGTGTATTCGTGTGTGCGGACGTGCATGCGCGCGCGCGCGCGCGCGAGTGTGTGTGTGTGTGTGTGTGTGTGTGTGTGTGTGTCCTTTATAAAGGCACGCCCTTTAGAAACATTTCAGGGTATTTTTACATCACTCCTCCACCCCCACCCCCTTCTCCGGCTACTTCCATCAACCCCACCTTTCCCTCCTCTCCCTCCTATGTCTCTGCTTCCTCCCATCACACGTTCCATATTGATTTGACACTCCCCCCCCCCCCTCCACCCCATCTCGCGGCGCAGGCGTGTTAAACTCGGTTCCTCCATCTACCACCCCCCGACCCCCCTATTCATCACCCTCACCCCTTACCCCCCCCCCCCCCCCCCTTT
>JADBJO010003855.1:152500-157500 GCA_016801955.1 Conus betulinus | reverse complement strand
GTTTTGCCACATTTTTTTTGACTGAGTGCAGCCATTACCATCACATTCTAATAGAATCCCAGTCGATTTCTCACTTTTTTCACGAGAGGCTAAAAGCAATTACACATGTGAACAAGTTCGTCCTCTAGAATCTGCATTCCAAATCGTTCGTTTGCTTGTTTCCTTGTTTCAGTTAGACCTACTTTATGTTATAAGTTACTTTGCTTTTTTTTTTTTTTTTACTGTCCCATTGATACTGCCTTTAAATGTTATAATTAATTTTCATCCAGTTTGTCTTTTTCGTTGTGTTCTCCAGTTGGTGTGATTTTACAGCTAACCATGTTTGGTGTGTTCCTATACAGCCTGGTGGGGTCTCTGAAATTCTAACCCAGTTCTTTATCTACTTCTCCCTTTTTTTTAAGATTGGGCACAGTCGTGTAGATTCACATGATATTTCTGTATAAGCATCCTCTCAAAAGTGTACACAATTCCCTGTTATTCTTGTCATGCCATGAAGCGAGTCGTCTTGTTTGTTTCGTTTTGGATGAAAAGTTCTTGTACCTAGACCTATATCTACGATATATTCTAAAATCTCAGGTCTATTTTTTTTTTTTTCTCTTTTGTAAAGTTGACTGTTGTCGTTAACTTCAAATCGTGTTTCTCAGTCCCTCGTTTCATTTATAAACATTTTTTATTTTATTCTAAACCTGGTCGTTCCCCCCCCCCCCCCCCCCCCCCCCTTTTTTTTTTTTTTTTTTAATTGGTGTCATTTAGTAATTTAGGACCATACTTTTCACAGGAAGCTGTTCATAAAATCATCTCTCTTCCTGTATGGAAACACTCTATGACTAGACATTGTTAACATACCTCTGGTGTCTACTTTCAAAAAACTTATTCCAACTGCTTCTCTCCCTTTCATTTTTGAATTTTGATTCAAAACTTTTCTGCATACCTATGGTCCCCAAATCCTAAACAGACGCCAGTTGTATCTTTAGTTTCAAAGTGAGATGGAGCACAGGCGGAAATTGAAACAGATTTTTAAAAGAATTGTTAGTCTAGTTATTCCACAAGACAATTATGGGCATTCGGATTACAAGACAAAACACGACGCGTTTCGACTTTTTAGGTCTTTTTCAGGTAAAAGAAAGAACATAAAGGACAATGAAAACGAGGAAGAAGCGATCACTTGTCTTGTCATAGTCGGCGCAAGATGAGTGTAGAATTCTAACAGTGCATGGGCGCATCTTTGTTCATACAATCTCCTTCAAAACGTAGTTAGTTGTACACAGATGGCTCTACTAACTGAAATACAGTATCTTCTCTTTTTTTCTGTTTGTTTTGTTTTGTTTTTGTTTGCATGTATTATTTTAGTACCAAAACTGCATTGCATTAACTTGATCAGGAAAGTTTAGACTAAGCTTGCTACCTCATTTCTCTTCTTTTTATTTGATTTTTTTTTTAATCTATCATTTAGTTGTTTCTTTTTTTTTTTTTTTTAGTTTGGATGAAATATATATCAAAACTTTACTGCACACACATGTTTAGCACACAAAAAACAGTGCTTTTTTATTTTTAGTATTTTGTATACAAATCTATACATAGCAAAAGTAGAGCACGTACCTGTCTGTGGTCAGGGAAATTCTAACCTAATCCCAATTGTTTTTTCCCTGTTTTCAGTTCTGGAACGGTCCCAGTACGCGTGTGATGACCCCTTCTTTAAGCACAAATGTCGCTTTTGTCACAAGGTGTTTGGCAGCGATAGTGCTCTGCAGATCCATGTCCGATCTCACACTGGTAAGTACCGCCCTCTTGCTGTCATTCTCTGTGTGGAACGCAGTATAATATGTCATCTGCATGCAAAACACGAACATGAAAACAGATGGTATTTCTTCGTGAAACAGTAAAGGTAAATTTCAAAGACGACTTCTTTTTTAATTTGGAAAGAATAATGATACTAAATGCAGTATTTCACAAATGACGATGGTAAGTTTGTGACCAGAAAATAATGTTCATAATGATGGTTTGGTCAAAAGAATGAATGACTAAAAAGTAAAAATGATGTTCATAATGATGATTTGGTCATAAGAAATTCACGAATTGTAATAAAGAAATGCATGAACCATGAATCTGTAAATGATGAATATCATACCAACATCAGTGGTAGTGATGATTAGAAACTGATGGCTGGGTTTTGATTGTTGTGAATGTTTGATAAAGTCCCAAATAAAGACTAGTTGCAGGTCAGGATTTGATCCATATTTATATATCTTAAATATAGTCGACTGATGACAAAGAGTGATGCAAAACACGCTCGAAGGTAGTGTTGTTGTTTTTTTTCTCTCGAGGTTTTAGTGAGAATTACTCCAGAATTCCTTCATCACAATAGTATTAACACTGTGCCTTTACATGCAGAAACATGGACAGGTACACTAGTGAAAAGCTTGTTTAAAAATATTGCCACATGGCAGATTCATTTTCTCTCAGTTTTTTTTACAACCTTGTCCAGTTTTAGAAATCCGGAATGAGGATGGACATAGGTGGTTTTTTTTTTATGAGTGACTGTTTGTATCATTGATGTTCTTCTTTTGGTCTTTTTTCTTAGTTGATCATATTGTTAACTGTGCCACAAATCATCAGTCGCGTGTTATTGTTCTCGCATGGTTGTGTTTTACTTCCGAGTTTGTGTAGTTTTTTGGTTTCTTTCGTGGCATTGATTTGTCTGTCATGTTTTCTGAGGTAAGAAAGCTAGCTGGTTCTTTAAAGAAAAGGAGCAACTTTCTCACACGTAACACACACACACACACACACACACACACACACACACACTCTCTCTCTCTCTCTCTCTCTCTCTCTCTCTCTCTCTCTCTCTCTCTCTCACACACACACACACACACACACACACACACACACACGCACGCACGCACGCACGCACGCACGCACGCACGCACACACACACACACACACACACACACACACACACACACACACACACACAAGAGCAGGCTTCTTGGAAACTGTATATGTTTCATATAATTACGAGAGCTAGTCGTGGGAAGAGAGGGAGAATGTAAGACCTGGCGTTAGTTGACGTTTTCTGTAAACGTCAGTAAGAGAACACTGTTCAGAACGTATATGGTCCATAAACAGTCCTGACACCGGTGCACAGCGATATCCTTCAAACAACTTCCTAACCTCGCCGGCTGTCCAAGCACCTGGTCCAACAGGTAAATTTTATTATGTACAGAAGAGACGAGAACTACGATGATTTTACGGACCAGTTAGAGAACGCTATTACTTTCGGTGCTGGGAGAGGAGAGAGAGTGGCAATGCACAATGAGAAAAACATTTCTGACCTCCATCCCTCAAAGACGATGTTCATCTTGTTTCTATTAAAGTGGATTTGAAACGGAAGAGGGTTCTGTTAGCGATTAGACTGTTTAAACCTTTTTTGGGGGTTAAATTCCATTGTTTAAACTTTTTTTTCAAATTCCATCTGTCACTTTGATTTGTTTTTTCTACTGAGTAATCAGACCCTTGTCTCTTGTATTTATTAAAAGGTGTGTATTTTTCTACTGGAAAATCATATCTACGTCTGTATTTATCAAAATCTGTTTTTTTTTTTTTCTACTGGGAGATCAGACCAATGTCTGTTGTATTTAATAAAATGTCTGTTAAAGTGCGGTTAGCCGATTATGTTAACGTCGTTAAGAGTGTTTTGAGGGGGAAAAAAAAGAAGAAAAAACGCTTTACACACTGTTGGGGCATGTGCCGCGCATAATGGTATTTCGCACCAATGCCCACAGTAGGTATCAGATTTTGTTTTTCTTTAAATCGCGACATACACGTCGGTTATTCAAACGATTATTTTGTCTCCGCGGGATAATTACTATTCATTTATTCATTTAGAACAATAGAACTTAAAAGCGCATCCGGGTGAGTGGAGATCAGTGGGGTGGGGGTGGGGGTTGTGTGCTTATGGACAGGTGTGGGAAGGGAAACTCAGACGACGATTATGTTGATTGTTTAGTGCTCAGTAGTCCATAGTTGCCACCCATTGTTCGTGCTTGTGGAGCGCGCTACGAATCGCCTCAGAAGAAGAACAAAAATTTGGGTGGTCTCTTGTTTCCTTCGCGAAGAGGGCGACCAGTTTGGTGTGTGCTTGATTGCCGTCATCTAAATCAGTGAAAACATCCTTCATCTGTGCAACTCAAGAAGAGTTTCTTACGGGTTCGTTCGTTGAACTTTTATTTTCGAGGGTGGTTTTGTTTCTTTTAAATGGGTGCTTCGTATGTTTGTTAATTGTTGGGTTTTTTTTCCTAAGCAAACAATTTTGTTTTCAGTCAAGCAACACCATATTACAACTATAAACAGTGGGTATATTTTAGATGTATTCTTCTGCATGTCGAGTTCACTGTTACACTACTGCAGCCTATGGCGAGTTGTATGTAAAAGTTCTAAGGACAGTGGGCGCACGCACATGTCGCGCGCAGGACGTAAGTTTGTACATGCAAAAAAAACTAAGTGTAAGAACGATCCCTCCGCTCCGCACTCCCGCACCCCCAACTCCTTTTTCCCTAGAGATTGGTTTTAATCTGAGAACTACAGAATATTGTGTAAATGAAAAATTCGCATTGTGAAAACTAACAACGTATTGTAGGTAGATACATTCTCTCACCCTTTGTTCTCATTTTATGTTCATGTAGACCCGAACAATGACGATCGTAAGGAGGGAGGAATGGGGGTGTGTACGCTGGTTGGGGGAAAAAAAAAAACTGGACACTGTGAAAGTTGATTGTATGTATTTATGTAGATGTGGGTGCACATGTGTGGGTGCGACACACACACACACACACACACACACACACACACACACACACACACACACACACACACACACACACACACTGCGTCAAACTGTACTATCCGCACTCTCTCTCGCAATGACAAAACGACAACAGGTGCAGGATATTATTGACACGAGATGCACAAAAGGCAGTCATGGGTTTTTGAGCCTGTTGACA
>JADBJO010003855.1:122500-150000 GCA_016801955.1 Conus betulinus | reverse complement strand
GATGTCCGTCACAGCCATCAGATAGCCGCCACACATCAACCCTCATCTTGATCACTTCACTCTCCCCTCCCCTTTCCCCCTTCCGCTCCCCTTAACCACCCACCCCCCACCTCCCCAACCCCCGTCCCCTTCATCCTCCCCGCCCGCAGGATGTGCTCGTTCGTGTGTGTGTGTTTGTGGGGTAGGTGGGGACGGAAGGGTGGGAGGGAGACTCCTGTGGGGTCTTCCACTTGTTGTTTTTGTTGTTTGTTTTCCTTCCTATTCATTTTCGAAAGAGTTTTTTTTTTCAATAAACACAAACGTTTACTTTTCCTTCCCCACCCCCCACACTATCCCTCTCACCCTCCACCCTTTTCATCTCAGTGACGTGAACACACACACACACACACACACACACACACACACACACACACACACACACACACACACAAATGTGGATGCTTAATTCAGGCACAAGTTGATAGATCTAGCATGTACGAAAGAATTAGGAAGAAAGGAAAAGAGAGAAGACTGTCTGTCCATGGGCTGTTTCACGAAGTGCTGTTCTGAAGATAATCGACCCGCCTTCTGCCCACAATTCCTCCCACCCTCATCATGTCTTCCCTGTGCATTGTATTTTTTGACCAGTTTGTCGTTTACCACCGCCACACACACACACACACACACACACACACACACACACACACACACACACACACACACACTTACTTTTTATTTTATTCATCTATATAGTTATGTTATTTTGTTACATTTGATCTTATTTCATTTGGTTTCATTGTATTTTATTTCATTTCATTTCTTTCTGCGCATGTGTTACCTTCGGAAAATAGACAAAAACCAGGTGAGCCCCGATGTGGACCTGTCGATCATGCACAAATTCGGTGATTTTGTCCTCCCCTTTATTCCCCCACCCCCCACCCCCCCCCCGTCTCTCTCTCTCTCTCTCTCTCTCTCTCTCTCTCTCTCTCTCTCTCTCTCTCCTCTCTCCCTCCCACCCCTCTCTCATCTCTCCCTCTCTCTCTCTCTCTCTCTCTCTCTCTCTCTCTCTCTCTCGCCCGCTCGCTCGCTCGTTCGCTGTCTCTCTCCGGCCTCCCACCTCCCGCACACGAAGCAAACTCCGCCGCTGTAAACTCTTCCAGGTGTCCATTTCTAGACCACAGAAGCGAGTCCCGGTAATGTTTTGTTGACAGCCACTTTCTGGCACTGCCGGCATGGTGCTAACTAGTCTGCACGTGCTGGGGAGGAGGAGGACTGGAGAGAGAGAGAGAGAGAGAGAGAGAGAGAGAGAGAGAGAGAGAGAGAGAGAGAGTTTTAGTGGGAACTCAAATAGCCCAGGAGGGCAGCGGTGAGGTGAGGAGGGGAAAGAGAGTTAACTTGCGGGGAGGTAAGGGGGTGGGGGATGGGGGGGAGGGGTGGTGGTGGTGGTGGTGGAATGTTGACTTTGCTCGGTGTTTATGGGTTTTCAAGAGTGCCCCGTTTGTGGGATGATGGACGATGAAATTCTGGCCAGGCTCTGGCACTTCCTGTATGGTAATGGCCGTTCTCTCCCCACCCCCACCCTCAATTCTTCCATCCTTCCACCTCTGTGTGTGTGTGTGTGTGTGTGTGTGTTGTGTGTGTGTGTATGTGTGTGTGTGTGTTGTGTTTGTGTGTGTGTGTGTGTGTGTGAGGAGAGAGAGAGAGAGAGAGAGAGAGAGAGAGAGAGAGAGAGAGAGAGAGAGAGGAATGAATTATTTCGTCTGTAACTCCACGGCTTTTGAAAGCAAAAATCGTTTATTTCTTCTGTGACAAAAAATGCATCCAACATTTCCAGTGCACAGGGTTTGCGTTGAAGTTAATGTTGTCGTAATCGTCGTCGTTGTTGTTGTTTAGGATGATGATGATGATGATGATGATGATGATGATATGTTGGCGCACGCGCGCGCGTATGTGTGTGTGTGTTGTGTGTGCGTGTGTGTGTGTGTGTGTGTGTGTGTGTGTGTGTGTGTGTGTGTGTGTGTGTGTGTGTGTGTGTACTGTTTTTTTGTGTATGTGTGTGAGAGTGATTTTTTTCCCCATTCCGTTTTTTCTTACAACTCAAGTCTTTGGGCAGCTGTTTGTTTGCTTGTTTGTTTTGCTTTGTTTGTTTGTTTGTTCGTCCGTTTGTTTTCTCCGTGTTACCACCTCCCACCCATGGTTTACCAATTCAATAAATCTAGCACGTCAGCTGTCACACATAAATGTGCAAAGCACGTCATCATCCCTTTTTTCTGCCAGACCGGATGCGTCGAAATGGAATGGGGGTGGGGAGGGAAACGGCGGTGGGAGGGTTGGAGTGGGAGGGAGGGAAGGAGGAAGGGAGGGGAGGGAGAGGAAAGATCTTTAGAGAGGGAAAAAAAAAAACGCTACTGATGAGGGAGAGGGGGCAAGAGGGCAGGAGTACTTATCCGTTGCTGTGTGTGGTTTCTTGCACCCCCCCCCCCCCCCCCTATGCGCTGATCGCGGAACGATGGCGAAAACAGACCTGGGGGGTGGAGGAGGGGGGGGTTGGGGGGGGGGATACGTTGGAATCTGTCGAGAAAGGACACCCTTTGAGAAAAATGGGGTTGGGTTTGGGGGGAGGCAGAAGCTTCTACTGTCTTGTCATAAACCTTCCTTTACCAGTTGTGATCCGCCCCGCTCCCTCCCCCCCCCCCCCCCAACGCTCCCCCCCCCTCTCTCTTCTTTTTTCCTAACCCCACCCCATCCCACCCCATCCTCAGTCCCACTCTCTCGAAGCTTTTACCAATACAACCACTCTCCCCCCACTTCCCGAGTTCCCTCCCCTCAAGTCCAGGGTCTTTGCTGGGTACCACTATTATCAGGTGGGCAGCACAGATAAAAGTCTGGCGCTGGAGTAAGTACCATATTTTCTTGGATGGTGCTGCTGCCAGCCTTCTGCCCCACCCCCCCCCCCCCGCCCCCTCCCCCCCTTTGCATCTACATCCGAGAGTCCCTTTCACTAGCTCGCTGCGGTACCCGATGAGTGATTACTCATCTCTCTGCTCTCATCCACTGTATCTTTCTTCCTTCCATGTTTCCATCTGTCCTTATCGTGAAATGTGGGGGGAAAGTCGGGGGTGGGGGTGGGGGGAGGGGGGGGTTCTACACTTTCAACCCTCCACCCTCTCTCTCTCCTCCCTTTCTCTGTGTCTCTCCCTCTTCTCCACTCCCCCCCTCCCCCCTCCCCCTCTCTCTCTCTCTCTCTCTCTCTCCTCTCTCTCTCTCTCTCTCTCTCTCTCTTCTCTCTCTGTCCCTCTCTCTCTCTCTCTCCGTCCTCCCCTCCTCCTCTTGTCTCTCTTTCACTCTTTCTCTATCGTACTAGTTTCGTAGAATAATACAATACTAATGGCATTCTCTCCCTCACTCTCTCTCTCTCTCTCTCTCTCTCTCCCTCTCTCTCTCTCTCTCTCTCTCTCTCTCTCGTTCTGCCTCTTTTCAGTCATTCTGCCCTCTTCCCCTCCCCTTTTCTCTCCCTCCCTTCTTCCACCCTCCTTCCCTACCTCCTCCTTCAGATGTCCTGAGCTCACTGTTCACCTGTTGGGGAAAAAAAATTCAGTCCGATGGTTGTCACTGCCATCGTTGTTCCACATATTTGTGGTGCTCTGGTAGCAAGAGCAGAGGCCTGACTTTCGGAATATGGTGATGATAATCACTCTATTCTTGTATGTTTGTTTGTTGGTTTTTGTTTTAAGTTTATTCGTTTTGGGGGTGGTTTTTTTTGTTTGTTTGTTTCTTTCTTTCTTTCTTTCTTTTCTTTCTTTCTTTTTGTACTCCCAGTTCTTATAGAACAGGGAGCACTTTACAATGGGAACGAAGAAATGCTGTCGGTGTGTCTGTCTGTCTGTGTGTCTGTCCGTGGTCAAAATGTGTTCCACTCGCTCCAGACAAAACTTTTCGGCCGATTTTTCTGAAAATTTGGACCTATGTTCATTATGGGTCACGGATGATGCCCGAGGTTTTATTTTACAAGAATAACCGTTACTAACAGCTATAACGGCCCAAAACGGTTTTTCTTCTTTATGGACTATCTCAGAAAGTACTTGGTCGATTTATTAGCGGTTTGGATGACATTGTGACAAATCGGAGCCTCTTTCTATATGTAAGTGATGTAATGGAGAATGACACACTCACACTCACACAGACTCACACAGACTCACACACGCGCACACACACACACACACACACACACACACACACACACACACACACTGAGAGAGAGGAGAGAGAGAGAGAGAGGAGAGAGAGAGGAGAGAGAGAGAGAGAGAGAGAGAGAAAGGATGTATAGGCTGTTTAGATTTCATCACCTTACGTCACTTTTCGAAACGGAGAGTAGGACAAGATGGGCGGGGCGGGGGGGGGGGGGGGGGGGGGAACTGATGTAGGCCCAAGCCTGGGTGAAGAAAAAGGAACGGGCCAGCGTTACGATCCCCCAACCCCATCCCCTTTAAAAGCACTTACCCCGCAAAATGACCGGTTTGCCATGCTTTAGGGATAATCCAACCAACCAAACAAACAAGACCCGCACGCATAACACTAGGCATCAGCCGCAGAATGTTCTTTTTGACAAGAAGACCTTATTGCCGAGACCTCTCTCGTGAAAATGGTCTACTACTGCCGTATCTGCTTTCATCACGCCAGTTTAGTTCCGTAATCGCCGAGGAGGGGTGTGGGGTGTGGGAGGTGGAGCGGCAGAGACGAAGGGGTCGGGGTGGGGATCAGACTATAAGGAGGATGTCATATCATAGAGGGGATAACTCTTAAGGATGTGATGACTTTCCTAGGGCGTTCAGAATGATGTAGGAGGAAGCAGTTTGGCTGTCACCTAGCGTGAAAGGGAGCTAACTGTAGACATACCACACACAGACACATACAAACACACAGGCACGCGAACGCACGCACACTCACACACACACACACACAACACACACACACACACACATACACACACACACACACACACACACACACACACACACACACAGAGTGAGAGAGAGAGAGAGAGAGAGAGAGAGAGAGAGATCTCCGTCTCGTCTCCCTCACTGTCAGTCTCTGTCAAGACATCATTACCCTCGTCCTCTCTCTCTCTCTCTCTCTCTCTCTCTCTCTCTCTCTCTCTCTCTCTCTCTCTCTGTGGTGTGTGTGTGTGTGTGTGTGTGTGTGTGTGTGTGTGTTAAGTCGCAAGATGACTGTCACAAGAAGCTGTATTTTTTTGGACTGGTCTTTTTGCAGGTTAAGAAGAAGAGAGTGGGGGTGGGGATGGGTGGAATTCTGGTCATTTCCTCGCCTGCAAGCTTCTCTCCGCACTGGCTGTCTAACCACCACCACCACACTTCCTCCTCCCCCCTCCGCCCTTTAGAAACAAAAAGATGATGGTGAAATTTAGAATATAATTCTCTCTGCTTCCCTCTTGCTGCCTGCATCTCTCTCTCTCTCTCTCTCTCTCTCTCTCTCTCTCTCTCTCTCTCTCTGTCTCCTGTTATATAAGGAGTTTATGGCATACTAATGCTCCCATCTGGTTGTGTCAGGAGTTAGAGGCATACTAGCACTCTATGTCAAGAGTTATAGGCATACGAATGCTCCCATCTTGTGATGAGTAGAGGTTGAAAACAGGCGTACCGAAAGCTTCCATCCTATGTCCAGACTGAAATACAGACACACAGATCACACCCCCATCTTCTCCCCAGCACCAGTTCTCATGTGCCCCCCCCCCCCCCCCCCCCCCCGCCTGGTCAGTCCCGATCCCCGTGCCGAGATGCGTGGTCACGGGGTCAAAAGTCTGTGCTGTCCTCGCATAACCCCCCACCCCCCCACCCCATCCCTCCCATCCACCCCCGTACTCCCCACCTCTTCCGCCTCCGACCCCCATTTCTCACCCCCCCCCCACCCCCCCCCCCCCCCGAGAAAATAACAATTTGGCTCCAACCAAACCACTACTGGTCAGCAAAGCCTGACCAGGACTGTCTTGGGTCAGGCGCGAACCTTCGTGAGCGGTTGAACTAGCCATCCGCCGGTTGATGATGTTGTCTGGAAGCACGTGTGATGGAGAATTCCAGGCAGGGGATGGAGTGGGGGAGGGTGGGGTGGGGTGGAAAGTGGAGGCCTGGGCGGATTAGGGTGCTAATGATGGCAGGCCTATTACCCCCCCACCACCACCACCATCCAACCCCCTCCCCTCTCTTTCTTTTTCTTTCCTGCTTCCTTCCCCTTCTCGTCTGGTCCAGTTCCCTTCCGGGGGGGCTGGGTAGGTAATCCGACCCCGCAGTGGCAATCACTCCTCCGACACACCGTGCCAGACCTTGACCATCTCTGCTGCTAGTCACCAGGAGGAAGCTGGAAGGAAGTAACAGTAGTTGACCATTGGGCGATGGACAGCAGCGGCTGCTGATGGTGTATAGTTTCATTCTGATTTTTCTTTTTTTTTTTTGTTTTTAAGGTTGCTTCTGTATTTCTCCCCATATGTTCCTCTCTCTCTCTCTCTCTCTCTCTCTCTCTCTCTCTCTCTCTCTCTCTCTCTCTGTCCGCCTGTGTGTCTGACTCTCTCTCTCTCTCTCTCTCTCTCTCTCTCTCTCTCTCTCTCTCTCTCTCTTGTTTTCTGTCTCTCTCTTTGCGTCTGACAGAAAATACCATTCCGTTTCCATCCATCCCCACCCCCATCCCCACCCCCGCCCCCACACTACATCCGCTCTTCCCAACCTTGTTCACTCTCTGTCAGCTCTTGAGAAAAGAAAAAAAAAATGATTTCATCTTCCTCTCGCCTCCCACACCCCACTCTCTCCCCAACGCATCCCCATCTCCCACTCGGAAAAAATACCATATCACACCTCCGTCCATTTTCCCCTCCGTCTGCTGTCGTGGAAATTAATTTCACCTGCCACTTTCAGTCCAGCAATCCCCTCTACTCCGCCCTCCACCTCCACGTCCACCCCACCTCCCATCCTACCTCACCCACATACATATTTACTCGCTCCTTCCCCCCTCCCCCCTCCTCTTCCACTCACCCCCCTTCCCACAAGGACCCTACAGACAGTCGGACCCGCCTTCTGTAAAGAGGTTGTGTGGAAATTGTTATGTTGGGGATGAAGTGAAGTCGAAGACGGTGAAATCATCACCCATAGGGCTCCGTAATCCTAGTTTTAACCTGTTAGCCCTGTGATAACCCGGCAGCGGCAGCCCTGCAAATCAGCTGTCGAGGATTCCATCGTGGACCAAAGCTGGCACTTTGATGGGGGGAGGGGTTGGGTTGCAGTGGCAGGGCGATTTCCTTTTGTGTGTGTGAAAGGGGGGAGGGGGGAAGAGGGGGGGGGGGGGGCAGGCTGCTGACCGTTCCCCAGCTTTTGTCCAGCCTTGCTAGGCTGCTCTGGCCAGTGGATGGTGAGCTGGTCGACCTGCCAACGGTTTTTACTGCCCCGGATTTACTGTGAGAGAAGAGATTGCTACAGTTCCGGACTCCATCCGGACCTGTTTTGATTGCTCTGTTGGTGGGATTTAGTGTGTGTGTGGAGAGGAGAGACGGGGGGGGGGGGGGGGGGGGGGGGGGATCTCGTGGCAAAATTCCCGTTTGACAACAGCATGGTTTTTAATATCGGCTACTCGTTGGTGGAGTGTCTTCTGGACGATATGGTGGTTTTGTGTGTATGCTCGAATAAAAATGAGTGCGAGTTGTGTATCTGTTCTTCGGGAGTAATCCCTTTTTCGCCTTTTTCCCGTTTGGTCCTTTCCTGTCTCGGCTCCCACGAAAAAGATGTTCATAAAGGTGTCCTCTCTCTCTCTCTCTCTCTCTCTCTCTCTCTCTCTCTCTCTGTTCATGGGTACAAATATTCATAGTATAAACATTCTATGTCGTAAGATTAAAATCACACACACACACACACACACACACACACACACACACACGCACGCACGCACACGGACACGCCACACACTCATTTAATCATAATAGACAGGAAGAGCTATACTACCGTTATCGAGTCAAATTAATAGATCAAAAAAATATTTATATACTGAACTCTATATGGGCCTAAATCTTATACTTTTTATTATCATCATCATAATTGTTATGGAAGAGGAGGAGGGGGGGGGGGGGTGAATTTTATTTTTGCGTTTCTTTGGAGCTTTTATATAATGACATCAATTCACATTCAGTGTTTGGCTGGAGTTGTGTGGCACCGAAATTAGTAGCCTTCAACAAAACGGGGTTTTTTTTGTTTGTTTTTGTTTTTGTTTTGGTTTGTTTTTTTTGTTTTGTTTTTTTTTTGGTCACCCTGCGAGTTTTAATGATGTGTTTGTTTATAGCCATTGAACTAAACAGCTTTTCCGTTCCGTATTTGCAAATCGCACGAAATTTTTTTTTTATCTCAGTTACAAGGCAGCTTCAGAAACTAGAAACAGGCAGCGGAGTTTTGCGTTGGTGTGTTGGAAATGAAAGGACTAAATACGTTTTCATAACCTCGTTGTGAGTGTCATAGAAGAAAATGCTCATTCACATTGACTGCAACGCTTCTCAAGCTTTGAAAAAAAAAATCGACGGTAGAATAGGGCGAAGTGACATAGCTGTGAAGGGGTGAATAGGAAGGGGCGAACGAGGGGCGGGGGGGGGGGGGGGGGGGGGGGGGGGGGAGGAGACGCGATTTTCTATTTACTAGAAGATGGGAAAGAAAAAAAAAATGAACAGTGGAGAGAACGAAAGGGAACTAACCCTGTCTACGTCTGTCAGTTCTCTTCATTAATTGGTGTCGATTTACCAGAGGGTGATTCGGAAAACGTAATAGAGAATGAGGTAAAACACGCTGGTTTAACTATCAGAAGGAAATTGTATAAAGTATTTACTGATCGTATATTGCCTGCGGGAGGGAATGCTGTTTAGTGTGTTTTTCTTTTGTTTGTTCGATGGGCTTTTTGTGTTATAGACGATGTGTTAACTTGTGCTAAGAAAAGAACAAAACGAGGGAGTAATATTAAATGGAAGACATATTGGAGAAACAGAAAGACGAAGTTAGTAAACACAAAGAGAGGAAAATAATTTGAGAAAGACAGTAAGCCAAAACATAACAGTTATTTTCTTTTTCTTTTTGGTTTGTTTGTTGTTTGTTAGATTGAGGCAATTCTGTCCTACCCAATGCCGTACAAAAGAATGCTGTCAACAACAGCATGGTGCAGTAGAAACATATTCTCTGTTGTGTTTGCAGGTGAGCGACCCTTCAAGTGCAACATCTGCGGGAACCGCTTCTCTCTACCAAAGGCAACCTCAAGGTGCACTTCGAAAGACACAAAGCCAAGTACCCTCACATCAAAATGAACCCCAACCCCGTCCCAGAGTCCTTCGACCGCCTGCCTCCCATGGTTCCCCCGCCCATGAGCTCGTCCACCCCCATCCCCTCCTCCCTGCCCCTGCCTTCAGGTATGATGCCGGGCGGGCCGCCTTCTCCAGGCGCTCCGCGGATGATGTTCCCCCCGGGGGGAGCGGGGGGCCATGGGCGGCTTCTCTCCCCGGGACCTGTTGGGGGGTTCCTCCCCCACCCGTTCGCCCGCCTGCCGGGTCCTCCCCCGCCTCCTCCCTCACCACATGATGTCGGGATCCTCCCGCCCGCTGATGTCGCCCCTGCACCCCAAGTCGGAGCCTCTCCCGCCAGTCCAGCCCCAAGAACAGCCCCAGGGACACCCCCAAGAGCGGGGTCAGCGAGGTCGGGAGATCCCCGTCCAGGGCTGAGGCGGACTTCAGCGCCCCGTCTTCCCACGGCTCCACGGCGGAGAAACCCGGCAGCCGGGCCTCGTCTCCCCCGCCTCCCCACACCCCTTCCTCCACCCCCTTCGCTCCCCCCCCCAGCAATCCGGCGGCCTGCCCCACTCCCAGCCCGGCACGCCCGTGCCCGCGGCGCTAGGCAGTCCCCCCCGATCCCCCCTCCGCTCATCCCCACCCCCCATCCCCCGCCGCCGCCACCGCCTCCTCCAAGGACCCCCCAGTCGATGCCCCTCTCCCTGCCCTCGCCTCACCCGCTGAGCCGCAGCACTCCGGGTCCCATCTTCTCCAACCACAGCCTGCCCGCCACCCCGACGTCCTTCCCGCTGCCGTCGCCGCTCAACGCCACTTTCCCGGTCATGATGCGGGGCCACGGGAACCCCTTCATGCCGCCGTCGCCGCTCGGCATGGCGGCGGCAGCGGCGGCGGCTGCGGCCGCAGTAGGCTCCGGCGGTGGTGGGGAGGGATGTTCCACAACTCCATCCTGCCCAGCAAGACCATCGATCCCTCGGAGAACCTGGAGCAGTACATGGAGATCCAGAAGTCGGAGACGGACAAGCTGCAGCAGCTGGTGGTGGAGAACATCCCGGACAAGGTGAGGGAGCCCAACCAGTGCGTGATTTGCCATCGAGTGTTGAGCTGCAAGAGTGCCCTGCAGATGCACTATAGGATTCATACGGGGGAGAGGCCCTTCAAGTGTAAAATTGTAACCGTAAATTTACCACTAAGGTGAGGGCTTATGTATATCTATATATACATATATCCATTCTTTTTTCACCTATCATTCTCTTTCAGTAGAAGTAGACTTTTTTTTTTTTTTTTTTTTTTGTTGTTTTACGCTCTTTTTTTTTTCTTCTCCTGTCTTCTTCCGCCATGCGCATGGATATTCATCGTCACCCATTTTTGTCCATTGTCATTGTAACGTTTCTTTCTTTCTTTTTTTTTTTTTTTTTTGGCTTTTTTTCTTTGGCTTGTTCTGTCTTTCTTTGTTCTAAATTACATTCACTCATTCCATTTCTTCTTCTTTTTCTTTCTTTCTTTCTTTCTTTCTATTTAACGTGTTTACATGAAGCAAAGGGAGATTTTGTAGTCGGGAAAGATTTTTCGACAGTAGTCTGAACAACGGAGATACGTTCTTTATTTCAGTTTATGATAATTCTGTTCGATAACATTCACATTTCTTAGCCTCATTTTACTTTTTTTCTTTTTTTTGTGTAGCGAATGGAGTTAGACAAATAAAGGGGTGGGGGTGTGGGGCGGGGAGGGTGAGAGGGAGGATGGAATGTAGAAGGAGAGGGGCAGAGGTAGGTGTGGCGACATAGATTGAAAACGTTAAAGGGAATTCATCAATATTCTGTTTAAAGAATGCACTCAATAATTGATGGATTGGTTGAATGCTTGATTTACTTTACTTGCACTGATTTTTTTTTCCGTTTAAATTAATGTTGTTATGAAATATATTCCGTTTCCGCAAAATAAGTAACTCAGGATATAATCTTTTCTTTTTAATCTCTGTCTCCACCTCATTCACCTTCTCTCTCTCTCTCTCTCTCTCTCTCTCTCTCTCTCTCTCTCACACACTCTCACACACACACACACACACACACACACACACACACACACACACACACACAGAAACACACACAGAGAACACACACACACACACACACACACACACACACACACACACACACACACACACACACACACACACACACACACACACACCACACACACACACACGTGTGTCCTATGTCTGCATGCGTGGCTGTCTCGTACGTTTCTCTGTTTGCGTTTGTCCGTCTGCTTGCCTAACTCTTGCTGCTTGCATGTTGCTTGAATCAAGTGAACGTTTCTCTGTGCGTGTACATGATCTCTCTTTCACATGTGTTGTTGTATTCTGTGTATGTTCCCAATTTCTCGCCGACAGTGTGCAGACGGCAAATCCAAATTGAGGTTACGATCCTCTTCATGTGGACTGTTAACTCTCACCCTTCCGCCTCTGTGTGTGTGTGTGTGTGTGTGTGTGTGTGTGTGAGAGAGAGAGAGAGAGAGAGAGAGAGAGAGAGAGAAAGAGAGGCAAAGTGATTTTAGATAGTGCGCGCACACACATGTTGGCGTGCTTGCACACTGTTAATGCAGTTAGGGCTTTCAGGCAAATATGTGCATCCATTAATAGATAGTAATGGCATAATGAATTCATTGGTACAGTTTACGTAGCAAACGGAGATATGTGATAAGTGTAGAGGTTACGCAAGGTAGGGGTGCTTTTTTTTTCTCCATGATCTGAATAACTGAATCGACTATATGTTTACAGCTGTAAACCTTACGTGTTCCCTGCATCTCTCTCTTTCCCCCCCCCTCTCCTCCCCCCCCCCCCCCCCCCCCCCCCCCCCCTCTCTCTCTCACTCATCTTATTTACTTACCTTCATTTCTTACCTATTTTGAAATGCCGCACTGTGATCAAAACGACTGCTAACCTTTGACCTTGTCGTTCCTCCCTTCATCTCCCAGGGCAACCTGAAGACCCACATGGGCGTGCACCGGACCAAGTCGCCCCTGCGCGTGGTGCACCCGTGCCCGGTGTGCCACAAGCACTTCACCAACATCCTGGTGCTGCAGACCCACATCCGACAGCAGCACGGGAGCCTGCACAACACCAACCACCACCTGCCCCACCTGCCCCTCTTCCCCCACCTGCCCGGCTGGCCCAGCAAGGCCCACCTGCCCCCGGGGCCCCCGCCTCCCATGATGCCCCTGCCTCCCCCGCCTCCCCCGCACCCCCAGGCTCACGCCCACAAGCCGCACGAGCCCTTCGACCTGTCCAGGCCCCACCGGGAGCCCAAGGAGCTGGACTTGAGCAACAAGCGCCCCAACCCCATGTTCTCCTCTTCGGGGCGGACATGGACGGCAAGGGTCTGAGCTCCTCCTACGCTGACGGCAGGACGGCCCGTGCTCCGCGGACGAAGAGGACGAGAGGATCGACGAGGAGGCGCGGAAGGAAGAAGAGGAGAGGATGGGCGAGGAGGACATGAACGGGATCATGGACGAGGAGCGGGAGAGGAGGAGGAGGCCTACAACTTGTCACGGGACGGTGGCAGTAACGGACCCGCTTCTCATGGACCTCAGTCCGCCTTCAGCGACACGGGGATTCGGATCGTCCCGATTCGGCTGCCTCAGCCGCCTACAGCAGCTACGACCTCAACCAGCCTCTACCTCCCAACGGAGACGTCATGGACTCGTTCCTCAACCCATCTCAGCCTCCGCCGCGTGGAGTCATCAACCCTTCTCTAGCAGCTCTGGAGGACTCCGTCAAGAACTTGTCAGCAAGCGAGAACCAGAGTGGTTTTGAGCGGTTTCGAAACAGCCTGGGGTTTGGGTCTGGTTCTTTCTTGATGGACAAAAGCGCTGTCTCCAGGACTCATGATGCCTCTGCCTAACGGAAGCAGAGACAAGTCTCCTGCCTCGCCCCGCAGTCAAGGCGCCTCTGAGGCAGGGTCTGACGGAAGCCGCGAAGACTCGAAATATCCCATGCCGGACTTCACTCTGGGTCAGCATGCATTCCCGATGTTGAGCATGGACATGACTCGCGGGATGAAGAACAACACCACGTGCCACATCTGCTTCAAGACCTTTCCCTGCAGAAGCGCTCTGGACACTCACATGCGAAGCCACACCAAGGAACGTCCGTTCCAGTGTGACGAGTGTCAGCGCGCCTTTTCCACACGAGGCAACCTGAAGCAGCACCAGCTCACTCACAGATCCGACTACAAAGGGAACTTTCCCCAGGAGCCCAGCAATCCCGTGAGCGACAGTGGCCCCAGTGCCGGGGAGAGTGACAACAAGCGGACCGGCCGATGTCAAGCCTCTCCGAGAGTCGCCGCAGCCGGCGGATAAGGCTTCCTCAGATTCTCAGCCTGGCGCGGGCTCCAGCTCCTCCCCATCGCTCAGCTCTGAACCAAGACTTCCCTCTTCCGCCACGTCGTCCCAGGAAGCGGTGGCTCCACCTCAGTCCCAGAACTCTCGCCTTCTTTAGCAGCTAGAAGTAACTCTAGCCCAGATGACAAGAGCTCCATTTCAGCGAGCGGTCAAAGCAATAACCACCAAAACCACAACAACAACACACAACAATAACAACAGTAAGTCATTCCCGGATGGCAACAGCATTAAGAAGGAGCCTTCTTCCTCCTCCTCTTCCTCTTCAGCGGCAGCTCCCTCCTCCCCCAGGGACGGAGCCATGGTGTCCCGAAACTGAAGCACGTGTGTGACGTGTGCATGAAACCTTTCTCCAGCGCCAGCGCTCTGCAAATCCATACACGGACACACACAGGGGACAAACCTTTCAAGTGCACCGTTTGCAATAAGGTGAGTGAAGACGGAACGGGTGTGTAAAGTGTGTGTGTGTGTGTGTGTGTGTGTGTGTGTGTGATGATCTTGTGTGCGTCCATGTAGATGAAAAACTGGAGGTAGGGACGCATGGAAGGGGAGGTGGGGCGGCTGGAGATGTAGAAGGGCGGCGCTTGTTTCGGAAAGAGTCACAGAAAAAATTATACTATAGACGAGTCACAGGAAGAGGGGTTTGGAAAAGGAATTTGCAAAAAAAAAAAAAAAAAAAAAAAAAAAAAAAAAAAAAAAGAAAGGAAAGAAAAAGAAAAGAAAAGAAAAAAAAAAAAAAGACAAAAGGAAAAAAAAATCAACTGAAGCGTGATTTTGAAATTAGTACAGAGATGTTCATAATTTCATAGCAGGAAAATGCTAAATCGGACCGGTTCTGTTTTCATTTTGAAATCTTCCTTTCTCCTCCATGAGTATCAGGACATGCGGTCGATTCTATAGCTCTTGGACAGGGCTGTTTTCAGGGGAGAAGCAAGTCGTTGAGTTTTAAGACCTGGCTGTATCGTTGACCTAGACACGTATTACCATGGTGACTAAAACTGACGTGGCCATCATCCCACTGTCTGTGCAGGCTTTCACCACTCGGGGCAACCTGAAGGTTCACATGGGGACCCACATGTACAACAACGCTCCCTCGCGCCGTGGTCGCCGCATGTCCATCGAGAGCCCCCTCTTCCACGGCAACCCGTACCTGGCGGCGGCGGCTGGGTTTCCCGCCGTGCCCCCTCGCCCCCCGCCCCCTCATCCTGACAGTTACTTCCCCTTCCAGAGTTTGATGAACGGCATGACGGCGTCGAGACCGAACGAGATCTCTGTGATCCAGAACGTCAACGGAGGCATCGGTCATCACCTGCCCATGTACCCGGCCTTCCCCGGGCACCCCTTCTCAGCCCTGGGCGCCGCGGAGGAGATGAGCAAGCACGTGGCCGACCTCAGCCAGGTCCGCGCCCACGGGGACAGCAGTATAGGAGACAGGGACGGGGACAGAAGGCGGGAGGCGGACCGCGAGCCTTCCCCCCATCCCAAGAGGTTCCACGAAACGGTCCCCTTCCCCTTACCGTTCTCATTCCTCCTCCTCCTTACCGAACGGGTCTATAGACCCCGCGGGCACTCTGACCTCCACAGGGGAGCTGGACCTGAGCATGAAGACGGCCACCCCTCGGTCCACCCCTCCAGAAGCTTTGGCCAGACCCACTCCCCCGCCGCCAGCCCCTCCATCCCCTCCTCTCCCCAAAATCCTACCCGACGTCCCCAGCCGTGATGACCTCGTCGCCAGCTCCTCCCCAGCCCTTGGGCGACAGGACGGTGTCTCCTGGCCTGCCCCACGTGAAGGAGGGCGGCCCTGAAGGCGCCATGTGCTCGCCCTCCCCGAACTGGGTGTGGAACACTCTGAGCTGCCACCGCTGTGGCCAGAGCTTCCCCAGCCGACCGGCCCTGGAGCAGCACATTCAGACTCAGCACCTCAACGCCGACTCCCATCCGGGAGGTCAGCCTATCACTGCCTGAAGACAGGCGGTCGTATCTCACGACGAGCGGCGAGAACATTTCTGGACGACGCAAGGAACCAGGTGGCTCGGTCAAGCCAGGTGTTGTACTTCGTGAATATGGACTTCAGAATGGCCAATTTTCTTTTTTTTTTTTTTTTTTTTTTTTTTTTTTTAGACGGAACTCACCATGTTGAGAGCGGGTATTTGAGACAGCATTCTTCCAGACGGCTAGTTTGGGCACAGTCCCCTTGGGACGCTATGTAGATGTCGTGAAGGACGTGGAGCGAAAAGCACCTGCACGGTCCTTCAGTCATCGCCTGTGATGACCTGCGCGCGTGGTGGTGTGCAGGGTGTCAAAGGCAGGAATCCCAAAGAGTTCCCAGACACAACCGGCTTCAAGACTTCATTATCTTGGTGTGGACGAACTTCTAAGCAAACGTTTAGATATCACTGGACGACTTTGGGGGTCACCCCGTCGAGAAGGACTGGTGCACAGCTGTGAGCTACACAAGCCCTGTTTACGCCAGACATTTCTTTTTAACCCCACGCCATACAGATTCATCATTTAAATGACTGCTCCTTGGCCGTTTTCTCTCACACGGCCCGCGACCCCCCTAAAGGTCAGCCCAGACTGGGACTTCTCTTTATTTATTTGCGAAGGTGGTCAGGTATAATGGACGCTTTTTCGTTTAAAGCATGACACTTTATATCACAGAGGTCGCCGGTGCCTGCATTACAAGGGACTGAGCCGAAAGCTTCAGCTCATCACAGCCAGCCAGCCGTAGACAGGCACTGCTGGTGATAGACAAAGATGGATGAACGATGTCGGCCCGTCCCCCGGTCAGAGTCGCTACCTCAGGGAGCTGTAGCAGAACCAGAAATCCCCCCACTGAGATTTACCTGGTACAGTCATCGTAGACAGACGTGACTCGTTAGAACGCTCTTTGTCTTTTCTTTTTTCATTGTCTTCTGTGCTGTTGTTTGTTGTTTCTGGCCCACATGTTCACTCCGAAGCTGGCTTCAGTCCCATCACTCGACAGACAGTTTGGGGGGACGTTTTCACCACAAATACAGCCTCTAGTCGAACGCTGCTTAACCGAAACGCGTACGACTGTGTGTGTGTGTGTGTGTGTGTGTGTGTGTGTGTGTGTGCGCGCGCGCGCGCGCGCGCGTTTTGTTCTTTTCCTGCCCAGCTCCCCGGGCTTTTACATCCCGATTCAGATTGGAAATTCCATGTCGCACTTCCATATGACGTATGTATACATGATCTACATCACTGCTTAGCTATCGATCGCTTGTTGTCCGAATTAGTACACACTGGAACACATCGCGATGGGACGGATGTTCAGTTTTGATTTTTTTTTTTGGGGGGGGGGGGGGGGGGGTCACTTCCCTCTTCCACACCCCACACCCCTTTCCCCGCCCCTTCAGCCCCCGCCACTTTCGTGTAATCTACGTTCAATGCAGTGTTTTGTGTCACAATCATGATATTTATGCCATTCTCTCAAAATCTGTGTGTACACGACTGATTTTTTTTTATTGAAAAAAAAAAAAAAACGGATGCTTGGAATAATCTTGAACTGATCAATTACGACAGAGAATGAATGTACTTAATTTTCACTTGTCCAGGACATTGTAAGAGAGAGAGAGAGAGAGAGAGAGAGAGAGAGAGAGAGAGAGAGAGAGAGAGAGAGATGTGATTGTTTGGGGCGGTGTGGGGATGGGGGGGGTTATACCTTTGCTGATGTTGTGGTAAATAATTTCAGAGGCCAAGGTGACAGACTTGTTCATGTTAATCTTACCAGTGTGTCTAGTTTTGTCCACGCCGTCTCAGTCAGTGTGCGCCCCCTTGCCAGTGCGCGACAACATGGGTGGAGAAGACTCTTCATGGATCCAGAAATCGTTATTGTTTCGGGGTGATCGTTTACTTTTAACTGATAATCATAGTGGGTTTTTTTTTTTTTAACCGTCGTTTCATCATCGTTCTTTTTCCTTTTATAACCATTATTGCTGATCATGCAGAATGTCCGTGGTGTTTTTTTTTTTTTTCTGAGGGCGGTTTAGGGATGGGGGTGGGGATGGGGGCGAGGTTCCACGACCTGTATATGTATATATACATCAATAAACTCGATAGGTCAGTAGTTCTTCAGACGGCAACTTTGTGCGCAAATGTGTTAGATACTAACAAGTTTTGGGTTGTGTTTGGTGGTTGGTTTAGTCGTCCGCCTCTATCCTTGCCCTTCTACGCCCATCCCCCCCCCCCCCCTCCCACCCTCCCTCCTTCCAACTCAAGACTCTGTTTTTATTTTGCTTTGTAATGCAGTACAGATAATTTCATTGGACTGGGGATTTGTAGTTTCCCTCGCCTCTAGACATCATAGGACAAGACAGCGATGGAACGATTAAAAAGAAAACCCAGTGTAACAATGATCCATGTCCATCGTCATTGCTAGCGATTGCGAGCACTGATCAACGAAGGACTTAACGAGGATGACTTATTCCCAGCGCCAAGTCTTGTTCCGCTCGATTTTTTTTTTTTAATTTTCACACCTGATCACTGCTGCAAAGATATTTCCTCTTCGTTTCTTTCTTTCCTCTTTTGCTCCTCTCCTTTTTTTTTTTTTTTTTTTAATTTCTTTTAACTCTCGGGGCTTCTTGAAGGGGAACATGGCGTAGGTACGAGCACTGGCCTCGTCATCAAACTGGACTTTGCTGTGACACTGAAAACATTGTTGGTTGTAATATTAACGTTTTGTTGTAAATGGCCGGTAATTGGTTTCAGATTATATTGCGCAACTCCCGCCCCCCCCCCCCCCCCCCCCCCCTCCCCCACCCACCTTCTCACTCCCATCCCACCCTTTTCTCCCCCTCCCAACGTTCCCCTCTTGGAACTTCTCCCGCCTCTTCCTGTCTGAAGCGTCGACGGAAAGCGAAAATGCAGAACAAGATTACCATACTGTTTACAGCCATGTCTCTTCACACGGAACGATGATCAATATAGCGTGACATGTCCGGTAGTGCCTAGAGCTCTTTGCGCGTAAGGCGAAGGAATATAGAAGAAGAAAACCTTCAGTTGTGTAAGAAACTAAACGAGAGAGAGAAAGGGGTGGGTTGGAGAGAGAGAGAGAGAGAGAGAGAGAGAGAGAGAGAGAGAGAGAGGGTGAGAGAGAGAGAGAAGAGGAGGGGGGAAAGAAAAGGGCAAAAAGAACAAGCAAGATAAAATGATATCGAACGAGCAGACTTTCCCACTATCGTCTGGGCACACGAACACAAGCACGAAAAGGTTCCAGCCATCATTTCCATGGGCACAACCACACCACATACTCCATCCAACAATCACTTTCTCTACTCTCACGTACACTTCCGTCACCCCATTAACCCCCTCCCCACTCCACCGCCCCAGTCAGGCACCCCCCACCCCCACTCCCACCCCCCTTTCTCCCATCTGCCTACATCGGCATCGGCACACTCCCATTCGTTGGTTCCGTCCGTTTAAAAACTGATTTCACCAACACACCCATTTCAAGTCATCCACACCTAGTTCTTTCCTTACCTACACCCCACCGACATGATGCAGAACAAGCACACGCTAAAAAAAAAAAAAAAAGGAAAGGAAGGAAGGACGAAGAAA
Source organism: Conus betulinus (assembly GCA_016801955.1). Taxonomy (NCBI): domain Eukaryota; kingdom Metazoa; phylum Mollusca; class Gastropoda; order Neogastropoda; family Conidae; genus Conus; species Conus betulinus. The sequence continues at coordinate 130,730 of JADBJO010003855.1, read as the reverse complement.
GAAAGAATAAAAAAAAAGACAGAGAAAGAAAAAAAGGCAGAGACGTGGGCGTAAAAGAAAGTCTTGCCATAATAAAAGCTGGGTAAGATATACTATGAAGATTTTTTTTTTTTTTTTTTTTTTTTGGGGGGGGGGGGGGGGGGGGGAGGAGGCAGCTGAAAAGAAAAGGCAGAGGAGAGGGTGGGGTGGTGGTGGAGGGGGATTAACGAGCATGACGAATGAGATAGCGGAAGGGAATTCCAAACCTATAGAACGCAAACTGAACAAAGGATCGATGACCAAGAACGATGTCAAAAAAAAAAAAAAAAAAAAAAAAAAAGGTTTTTGCATCAATCAAGCGAGGAAGAAACACCACAGAACTTGTACCCCTTGTCAACCTTCCCGTACAGTTTACAGTCAGCTTTTGGTCGTGTCTTCATATTTCGCATCTCTTGTCCCTTGTCACCCCCGGCTTTCCACCCCTGACCCCCACCCCACGACCCTCCACTTCCAGTATCACAATGACGTTGATCAGTGTTCGTCGATTTATATGGCTGTCAGATTTTTTTTTTTTTTTTTTTTTTTTTTTTTTTTTTTTTTTTTTTTTGTACGTCAGTGATCCACTGCCTGATGTAAGGACAACACGTTTTTGTTGGTTCCATGAAATAAAAAGTACTTTTGGTTTACCAACTATTATTCTTCTTCTGATCATTATTATCAGTGTGCATGTTGTTTAGGTCCATTGAAGCGAATAAAGCTTACAATTTTTTTTGTCGACACTTCCAAGGCAATTGTTTGTTGGAGCATAAAATGCGTGGTGGTTGTGCTTGTGCGCGCGCGTGTATGTGTGGTGTTCGTCGTCGTGCGTGTCGCGTGCGTGCGTGCGTGCGTGTGAGTGTGTGTGTGTGTGTGTGTGTGTGTGTGTGTGTGTGTGTTGACGGAAGGGAGAAGAAAAATCAGTGACTCTCTCGCCCGTCACCCCCACCCGACTCTCCGAAAAAAAAAAAAGATAATTCTCTTTAGGATCTTTCCGATTGTGATGTATAGATATGGAAAAGTTTCTACCGAGCAGCTGTACAATGCACTTTTTTTTTTTATTTCAAACAATTGGCCTGCTTTCCGATACTCGAAGGCAAACAGGACTGGCCCAGACAATGGAAAATTTGATCGATTAAATAAATTACGTTATCAATTATGCTCACATTTTCGACTCCAATATTGATGAGGGAAAACTGAGGGGTTGTAGGTGAGTGTGGGAGGAGGAAGAAAGGGTGGGGGGAGGGGGGGGGGTGATTGCTACCTGTGCATTTTATTTGAGTCAATGTTATTTGTTAATGGCAATTTCAATTATCATTAAAATAACGGGCTGATTGTCTTGAGAGCTTTTTAAATGTTAAAAACTCGGTCATCAAACAACACGACGTTCAGTTATTTAGGACTGTTACTTGAGTAAAAGCTAATATTTCCCATTGTGGTCCATGTTCCCTGATCGTGGCACTAATTCCTGATCATCGCGGCAAAACGTGAATGTAGAATATGACAGACTCCGGTCAGTTTGACCCTACGTTCAAGGAACAGCAATCCCGTTGATGGTAGTGCTTTACCCCTCTATATTCATGTCAAAGACGACTACAGATGAAGAGGAAGACTGCTGAGACCGCCAAACGACACAACAGAAGATGAAGCTGTTATTGATCTTTGTAACAGGTGTACCCCCCATCAATTATTCATGACTGACGACGATCTGCTTGATCATGCATCAAAAAGGTTCGAAGTTCGTGCTAAAAAAAAAAAAAATGTGACCAACTCTTATACCTCGATAGTAAGGATTTTAGATGGACTTTCAGGACTGTAGTTAATCTGTGACATGTTTAGGATAGAAAAATCGTGAAAGTTTTTTTTTTTTTTTTAAGGTTTGTTTACTTTCATACTGTACTGAGACTATATGTGAATAGATTTCTTTTTTATTTTTTCACATTTGTAATCATTTTTAAACGCGTTGTGTGTACTACAAGAACACATACACACATGTACTGAGAATGTATGTGGATAGATCTTTATTTTTTACGTTTTTATCAATTTTTATTGTGTTGTGTACTACAGGAATACACACACACACACACACACACACACACACACACACACACACACACACACACACACACACACACACACACACAGGCACGCGCGCACGCACACACACACACACACACACACACACACACACACACACACACACACACACACACACACACACACACACACACACGGTGCATTTAGAAAATAGTTATGAATAACATTTTTCGCATACTAAACTAAAAAAAAACAACAACACGTACACAGATGACATGTCATTGGAAGATTCAACTAATCGATCTTGCTCTTTTCTTGGTTTAAAGAGAGAATCGTCTCTTTTTTTTAATGGTTTTCAAGACTTCTATCGATCATATTTCTTTATTCTGGTCGTTCTAGGTCTCATGACAGGAATGTTATTATTAAAACAAAATATGCTGCTGAGTGGGCCTGGTTTTGTTCTTATTTTTTTTTTTGTTTAACACACATGACAGAACTGTTTTAGTTCTTTTACCAGGCTATAGAGTCTACATCCAGTTCCTTCGACCGAATGATTATTTTTGTCACATATAGCACTATGACCGAATGATTTATTTTGTCAGTCAGTCAGTCAGTCAGTCAGTCAGTCTGTCTGTCTCTATGTCTCTGTCTCTGTCTTCTCTCTCTCTCTCTCTCTCTCTCTCTCTCTCTCTCTCTCTCTCTCTCTCTCTCTCTCTCTCTCTCCACGCGTAAATTTCTGCCGATATGTTCGTGCCCATTATTTCCTGTATATACATATAGGCCCTACTCAGTATTGTCAACGGCATGATAACCGTATAATGACGACAAAATGAATTGTTTTCTGAAGGGTAAATCTGATAAATCTCTCTCTCTCTCTCTCTCTCTCTCTCTCTCTCTCTCTCTCTCTCTCTCTCTCCTCAGATCTGCACTACGAAATATGACGCTGGTTTGTTTCCTTGGATGCTTACTTAACTTACATTAGTCCTTTATTTATTTTGCTGTAGTTTGCATACAAGTACGTTTATATTCATGACTAGAGAAATAATCTGGCCATTTTCTTCGAATTCAGGAACATTAGCAGTTTAACAATGAAATCAAGAACAGTAATCATGTTGGGTTTTTTTTTTTATCTCTGTTTCTGTCTGTCTCTCATCTCTGTTTTTGTTTGAATTATGAATTCAGGACATTAGAGACCTGCCCATCAGTGTCCGTCGTAAGGTCAGAGGTACCGGTCAGGTCGGCTGAGTGTGTGGTCCAGTGTGGTCACAGATTGACTCCATTGCTAACATCATCCATCGTCCTGATCAACAAGATTCATGGATAAATACCCGTCTCCACCCGCCCCTCCCCCCCCCCCCCCCATTCCACCTGCCACTCACCAACTACCCCCCCCCCCCCCCCCCCCCCCAGTCCCCACTTCTACTACCTCTTCACTCCTCCCTGTCCCACCAACCACCCCCCCCCCCACCCCACCTCCTACCCCAACCACCCCCCCCCCCCCCAAAAAAAAAAAAAAAAAAAAAAAACCCAAAAGTCCCTCGGGAACTAACAAATACAAAAATCAACAACAACAAACAAGAAAACATTGTATGCTCAAATACATGGAAGAAACACACACAAAGTAATGTGATGGGAAAGAGGGAAAAACTCTGCTGACTCGGGGAGTAGTAAGCTAGATTCTATATATTCAAAGACATGGCATTTTGCAGTCTGTCGTGTCTGTTTTTTTTTTTTTTTGTTTTTTTCCCACGCGTGGATCACTTTGATTTTCTATTATTCTCATGTTGTCAAGGCAACGCAGGTTGATATCACATTACTGCACCAGCCTAATGTCTCGGAAATAAACATTACTCCTCTCTCTCCTCTCTCTCTCTCTCTCTCTCTCTCTCTCTCTCTCTCTTCCCCCAGCCTCAGTTGTTGTTGTTTTTTTTTTAATGATTACAATACAGCCTAGCTTCTATTGTCTATACATTAACAGTGCGAAAGAAGCAAAAAAATACAACAACTTAGGTAACAGTCTGGAGGACGAAGGCTAGGGGGAGGGAGGGGAAGGCATGGCATATATGGGAGGAGGTTAATCGGGGGGGGGGGGGGGGGGGGGGGAGGTGGAGGGGAGCATGGCAGCGGAGATGGATGAGTTGGTGAGGAGAGGATTGAGGGGAGGAGAGGGAAAGGGGGGAAACATTCGACTCGGGGGTCTGTCCAGGCTACATACTTCTCCCCACGCTGGTAGACTGGTTCGATTAATGAGCTGGAGCAATTCAATCGTTTTGCTTTGATTACTAATCTGCAATAATCCGATCATTTTGGTTTGATTAATAGTCTGGAAACATTCAGTAATAATCTGGAATATATTCGATCATTTTAAGGTGGTGCTTGATATTTTTTTTCCCCCTAAGGCCATTTCTAAGGGGAGCACCCGGGCGGTGTTGTAGTCACTGCTTCAAAATCTTGCGGAGGAAGAGATGGCGACAATGACCTCGCAGCTCATTGTAATTAAGCCACAGGCCCATGCAAGTGGTAAAATTATATGATGATGGCACGTGCAAATGGGAAGTTCAACGCGTCGTCGTGTGTGAAATCCTATTATCCGTTTTAATCATTGTTTCACTTAATCATTTAGTGAATATGACTGTGTCCAAAAAAAGCTTTGTAGACTTCAAGTTCCACACTTTGCAACAGGTGTGCGATGTGTGTGTGAGTGTGTGTGTGTGTGTGTGTGTGTGTGTGTGTGTGTGTGTGTGTTTTGTTTATTCGTTCGCTTTTAAAAAAAAAAAAAAAAAAAAAAAAAAAAAAAAAACTTTTTCGGTTTTTTTTTTTTTCAATTTTGTTTTAGTCATCCAAATGTTTGATGGAGCAGTCAGGGACAATGGAGGACGTGGAAGGGATGGGGGGGGGGGGGGGAGAGGGGGGGGGAGGGGAGAGAATTACGAGGGTTTCGTGTAATATTTAAAAGCAGTCGTCGTTGTCTTGACGACAGTTTCAACGTGAATTCAGTGAATCACGCACGGGGGGGGGGGGGGGGGGGGGGGGGGGGGGGGGGGGGGACATTATACTGAGTAATTAAGGGGCAGTCCTCCTCTTGTCTTGACAATGTGAGGGAATAACAGTAAATCAACGTGAATCATGCACGGGGGGGATGGGGGGTGGGGAGGGGGGGGGGGGGGGGGGGGGACACGAAACAACGAAAAAGGAAAGAAGAAAAACATGATTTCTAAACTCAAATTTTCTCAGTAACGCGCGCACACTATCAGCCAATCACAAAAAAAAAAAAAAAACACGGAAACCCGAAAAAGATCAACTTCCGTGTACAATCAACTCTAACGCTAAGCGCATTAGACTGCACTAATCGTTGAGTACCATTACTTCATGCGCCTTCGGTTCTGAAGAGCATGTGTTCAGCATTCGACGGAGTGAGTTACTTTTACCAGAGTGTCGCGACTAGTTTATTGATATCTTTGTATTTAACAAATGAGATCATGAAAATATTTATGTCATACCAGTTACCATTGTAAAAATCACCGAGCTGACTGTTTGAGCATTTGTACGCTATGTGATGCAACAACAATATTGCTCTCTAGTACATCCTTATTAGTTCAAAAACATGAACGCTTGGATGAGGGGTTTTTTTCATCACAGACAGACGCTTTTCTATTTCAACGTGCAGTAATTTTTTAAGTGTCCCTGGCCATTGTAGAGATTCGCACGAATCTGCTGAGAAAAGTTTAGCATAAGATGAAGATCGTTAGGGGCTGTCTGGTGTGTCATTGTAGACTGGACGAACATTAAACATTGAGAAAACTGACAAACTGTTCTGTGTTGGCCGCCCCCCGAATTCCTGCCATGATCCAAACTGTTATTACACCCACTTTGATTTTGGGATAGCGTCCTCTGCCGGACCCCCGCTAAAAATTGTCAAACTTTTTCACCTTTCTCAGGTCTGATCTTAGATACCCTGTCCACACTATAGCATAGACTTACTTGTGGCGAGTTCTCATAGTTTCTCACGGTACCTTCTGCAAAGATCGTTCCCAACACTTTCATTTATAATGTTTATTTCAAAGAAAAGAATCTTTTTGAAAAAAGATTGGAGAAAAAAAAAAAAAACAAGGGGGAAAAAAGGTTCGTCGAAAGCTATTTTCAACAAGTGTTCTCTGCGTTTCGCTTGCTGATACGCCGTTTGGCGAAAATGATGTAGAAAAAAAAAACATTTCGTCCCCTTCCCCATTTCTACCACCCTGCCCTGCCCCCTTTTCCCCCCTTTCTGGCCATGTTCATCTATCCGTACCTTTCATTCTTCATCGTAATCCCCTTTCTTTCCCCTTTCTGTGTCATGGCCACACACACATTGGGCCAGTTTAAACGCCTGGCGTTTCTACCTTTTTTCGCTTTGTTTTGGTTTATTTGGTTGTTTGGTTTTCTTCAAAGCTGCTCCTTGTCCAGGGGACATTTTTTTTTTTTTTTTTTTTTTTCCACTCAGAAGTGCGTATCTTTAGTTTTATATAGTCTCTTGCATGTACGGTAGCGAGCATTTTGAGGAACAGTGAATACTTATTTCATTTATCTTAACGCTGAGCGTCATGAATCGGCTTCTTTGAAAATCTCTCTCTCTCTCTCTCTCTCTCCTCTCTCTCTCTCTCTCTCTCTCTCTCTCTCTCTCTCTCTCTCTCTCTCTCTCTCTCTCTCTCTGTGTGTGTGTGTGTGTGTGTGTGTGTGTGTGTGTGTGTGTGACTGTTTTTAATGAAACAAGTTGAAAACTGATACTTTTTTCCTGCTTGCACATCATGGATATTTTGTCAACGGTGTGCTACAGTGGAGTGATAATTATGTAATAATTATTCAGTTAATAGATTCTGACAGATGTGGGAAATTTGCCTATTGCCAAACTGGTGGGGAAAAAAAACAATAACAAAAAAACTGATCAACCAACAAGCAAAATCAACACACACCCACACAGATATAGTAATGTACAGATACTGACTGTGATTTTCCTCTCACTCAAATGAAATAAGAAATCAGGAAAAATGTTTGTTTAAAATTAATGTGGACTTTTCACATGCACGACAAAATTTATTGTGCAATTCATCTGATGAAGACTAGACCGGGAAACAAAGGAGAAACAACACAGCTACGAAGGATGACCTCTCCTCCATTCATCCACCGTTAATAACAGGTAGATAAACTGATGAAAGCTGAAAATGTGGAGTTAGGTTGCCTCTACGGTGAAGCAAACAAACAAGCAAAAGAAAACAAAGACTAACTTTGAAGGTGAACGAATATTACCTGACTTTAAAGATGAAAGATTACAGTACAGAAGATGACTGTATACTGCCTCAGTGACTTGAAAATTGAGAAAATAAAAACGACACTGTGTGAAACACAACCTTATTCAATAGATGAAAGTATGCAACCCAGTTTTGAAGGCGAAAAAAAAATTCCTAATTTGAAAAGTGGTGGATGTATACAACCTAACTTGGAAGATGAATGTACACGACCTAACTTGAAAAATAAATGCATACAACTTAACTAGGAAAAATGAATATATATATATATATATATATATATATATATATATATATATATATATATATAATAGCTTAATGTAAATGAAGAAAAAAAAAGTACACACTAACTGGATGTTGATGGGTACTAAATCCTACTTGAAAGATGACTGATTACAATCTAACTTGAAAGACGAATACATACAGTCAAACTTGAAAGAAGAATGTATAGAAACTATATTTAGAAGACAAATGTACATAACCTAACTTGCATAGTGAATTTATACAACCTTACTTGGAAGATTAATGCATACATCCTAACTTGGGAGATGGAGGAATAGCACCTAACCTGGAAGAAGAAAGAAAACAATCTAACTCGGAAGATGAAAGAATGCAATCTAACTCGGAAGAAGAAAGAATGCAATCTAACTCGGAAGATGAAAGAATGCAGTCTAACTCGGAAGATGAAAGAATGCAATCTAACTCGGAAGATGAAAGAATGCAATCTAACTCGGAAGAAGAAAGAATGCAATCTAACTCGTAAGAAGAATGTATACAAGTGACAAAAAGTTGAAAGAAAACGGCCTAACTTGGAAGAAGTCAAGTGAAAATCACTTTATCATCTCCAAGAGGAAATAAGAGTGACCAGAAAAAAAAAACATGTCTATGGATCTTTA
>JADBJO010003855.1:110000-112500 GCA_016801955.1 Conus betulinus | reverse complement strand
TTCATCTCCTTATATAATTTATACTGACATTGTGTGTGGCTATATGATCGGCCAAATTGTATGCACATCTTCACTATCGGCTCTCTTCGGGGAAAAACTCGCCTGGGGAGGGAAGGGTAACGAAGGGGGGAGGGAGGGGGGGGGGGGGGGGGGGGGCAGGTTGTATTCTGGATATGTGAATTTAGCCTACTGAATGAGTCTCAAAAAGATATTAATGCAATGGTTGTTATTATCCTTCAATTATATATAACTGCATAAAAAGACTCTTAAAAACTGGGGTTCACGTGAACGCGAGAGGTCTTTGATATGGCACTTAAACTGCCAAAGAAGCCAGAATATAAATGTTAAGTTACTAGACCGGCAAATAAAATGGGGAAGAAAAAATTAAACACAGAAGCAACGCGTTCTCATCTTTTGGACTGTTTACTTTTTTCCTTTCTTTTTTTTCCCTTCTGGACTTATTCAAAGAAATTAACTGAAAAGTTGGATGTTCAGGCCATAAGTAGAAAATGTATGAAAGTTATGTTCACTTGGGTTGATCATTGGGAGTTAGTTCATGGAAAGTTTAGATGACTCTCTAGTGATGGTAGATAAACAGACACTTAGCAAGAGAAATGAAAATACGAAAACAAATAATGATGTTAAATAGCAAATACTTATTGAAATTATTAAGGAGCAATGAATAATTGATCACAGTAACGAGTGACAGAGAGAGACCCTTTTGTTATTAAAAGGAAGGGAAGGTGGGGGTTCATGTGTGTGTGTGTGTGTGAGTGCGTGTGTGTGTGTGGGGGGGGGGGGGGGGGGGGGGAGGGGCTCAAAATGGACAAATGGGTAGATAATGTATAAATGATCGGTTGAAAGAATTCATATCAAATGAGTAAATAGACCCGACGGGCTGTGTACTGCAAGTGATAATTGGAAGGGTGAGACAGAGGAAGGTGGGGTGGTTAAAAAAGCAAGAAAGAACATACTGGTTTAAAGTGATAATGGTAACAATAATCATAGAAGGAAAAAAAAACTTGATGATGAGATAATGATGATAGATATTAACATAAAGCGATTCTAAAAATGCGTTAGTTGTTGCGATAAATGAATAGACAGATTAATTCAAAATTACAAAGAGCAACATAAATCTGGAATGAAGTAGAATAACCAAAAATTCCGTCAATACATCTTCGAGGTACGTCCGGAAGGGTTACCGTTCTTTGGCCCCAATGTTTTTTTTTTTCCGCGAATGACTAAAAAGAGCTCTTTCTGTGTTAACAAAAATGGTGAATATTTTCACCAAATTACTCCTTTCAGGTCGGAAATCGGACAGCAGCCACCTACAGACCCTCAATCTCCAACCACCCCGACTCAAACAATATATGAAACAAATGTTAATAAGAACTGTAAATTGCATGTGTAAATACACAAATGTTTATGCCCAAACACCTTTCTAACAAATCAGAATGAAAAAAGAAAGTAGTACATATGGGAATTAAAAGTGGGTTATCTGGCAGGCAAAAGACTGCAGGAGGGGGTGGAAGCCTAGTGTAGGAATAAAATCTGGAATACTTGACCGGCAGAAGCAGGGAAAAGGTATGCGGGGATGATTAAAATAATATATACATGGCAATAAAAGCTGGGTCACCACACCAGCAAAAGAATGCAATTTGGGGATACAAGCTAAGATGATTAAATGATATATATTTTGGGTATAGAACCTGGTTCACGTACCAGTTCGGCAACAGAATTGAACAAGTAGGCGATTAATTGTATAGAACCAATGCTTTTTTTGACCCTGACGTCTTCGACGGGCAAGACAAACAAAAGTGATGGACAAAAAAAAAAAAAAAAAAAAAAAATTGCTTGGCTGATCGGAGTGTCGTTTTCAGATGCTGAGTTATCTTTCTTTAGAAAAGAGAAAATGAATTAAGCTTTACGAATTAAGCAACACACAGGAACATACGAATTAAGCAGAGAGAGAGAGAGAGAGAGAGAGAGAGAGAGAAAATGAATAAAAGATGGGGGTCAGGGGGAAAAATTGGGGGGGGAAAGAGAGGGCATCAGTGTTGAATATGCTGCTTTTATTGCTTTATGAACAGTAAAGTTAGGGGCAATAAAGAAATGAATGAATCAGCAGGGAAGGACACTAAGAAAAGAAATGAGCAAAAATGTTGATGACAAATGACAGATAACACTGAATGGAGAAATTTGAAAATAATATATAGATGAGCGAATAAAAGTACCAGTGAATAACTTAAGTAGCAGATATTAATGGTATGATTGAATTGATACTCTCGGACAAGCTGAATAAAGAAATATTTATTGCAATGATATTAATGGTGAAAAACAAATGGTTAAATGAAAAAGACAACCTACAGAAATGGATGAATAACAATGATAAACAATAAATCAGCTGAAATAATAAGCGAATAAAGTCTCTTATATAATGTGAAATGAAGTGGAATGAAATAAGGAACATAACTAAGTAGCTTAGTAAATCAATAGGTAA
>JADBJO010003855.1:100000-102500 GCA_016801955.1 Conus betulinus | reverse complement strand
TAGGCACTAACAGGGGCATGCAGGAAAAAAAAACTTCTAAATATGGTAAATGGAACCTCCTGGCCAGAAAAAGAAAAATGCCACAAGGCGTGTTGCAGTATATGTCTGTCTGTCTGTCTCACTCTCTGTATCTCTCTCTCTCTCTCTCCCCTCCTCTCTCTCTCTCTCTGCTCTCTCTCTCTGCACGCTGTGTGTGTGTGTGTGTGTGTGTGTGTGTGTGTGTGTGTGTGTGTGTGTGTGTGTAAGTATTATTGGTGTTGTTACTGGCTCCCGACACAAGTTGCAATGGAAGGTCTGAAGTCGAGCATGATCATGTCACATATAATCAATCATCACATCACATGATACATCGCATCACGCACCCCACGTCCAGGATTAGCATGTAGACCTGAGAGCATATTGTATACTCTGTCAGTCCTTTGTGAGCGTCTTGTGTGTGTGTGTGTGTGTGTGTGTGTGTGTGTGTGTGTGTGTGTGTGTGTGTGTGTGTGTGTCTGTCTGTCTGTGTGTGTCTGTGTGTGTGTCTGTGCGATGAATAATGTGAGTGGGTTTGACTTGGTTACAGTAAAAAAAAAAATGTCCGAAAGTGATATTTACAGTGTTTGTCAACTTAGGATTTGAAACTTTTTCTTTCTGTTACAACAAGGAGCATGTTTATGTCTTTGCCATGAAGTTATTTATAACAAATATCAAAATGTTTATTTAATTGGATTGAACGTCCCAGTGTTAACATCATGTAAAAGAAGATTCTTTTGCGGTTTTGCTGTCATAGTAATACAGCTGCAAAATTTTTTTCTCTTCTCAGAAACGTATCACTTCTTGGTCCTCAAGATTCGAAGCTAGGGGCAATCTAACCTTTGTGATCGGAATTAGAGCATTATTTTGATAATGACAATGGCTGATCAAGAAGACACGGGGATCTGAGGATATCGTGTACGATACAAATTTCGTGTACGGTACAAATTTCCTGTATAAATATTCACATGCCATGACGTGCGAAAAACTTGTCGTCCTTGACATGGATAGTGAGTCCGCAGTGATACTGAAAAGGAGTCAAGACACGAACAAAAACGCGAAACAGAGCACAAGGTAACGTTTATTTAACACACCGTAAATTAGACGCGAGAATTTTAGACACATGTCTTCTCCGGATATACAAATGAGCATAAAAAATATACACAAAGCAACACATCCCCCAGGTGGCTGATGGCAAAAGAATCAATGGTCCAGTGATCGCATAGCAGTGAATTGTTTTACTAGTGATATGGGGAAAACAATCCGGTCTGTCTGCGTCTGAGAACATGATCGTTGAAGCAGAGAGAGAGAGAGAGAGAGAGAGAGAGAGAGAGAGAGATTTACTGTATAAATATTCCAAGACCTTGTCAAGTGAGATAAACAGACACAGACAGAAGACAGACAAATAGACAGACTGAGGCAGACAGAACCATGGGTCTGACAGAGGAGGCCAGCAATAAAACTGACATCGCAGAGACCCAATGAATGATAATTCGGAGGCTGCCATTACCAGACGACAAACCCAGACAGGGCCCCATCCGTTTTGGTTCGACCTCGTTTTGGTTTTGGTCCGACCGGAAGATGGGCGACATGAGCGGAAAATCTAATATCTGTATGCAAAGTGTATACAGCACAGAGAGAGAGAGAGAGAGAGAGAGAGAGAGAGAGAGAGAGAGAGAGAGAGAGAGAGAGAGAAGGGAAGGGGAGGGAATGAGGGGAGGACAAGGTTTTTTCAGGCTAGACGATACCTTGCCTGGAGGGCATGTGACTGAGCTTATTTGTTTATCTAGCTATATTGATTTATGAAGGTGTTGATAACCTCACGTACGTCAGTATTCTCGTTGTAATTATGTCTAGACGGACAAGCTGATTCATTTATTCATTGAGGAAGATGAAAAATTGAAGTCACACAACGCCTATAAAGGTAATGGCAATATTTCGGTTTATTTTAATCTTTCTGAAGCCGCACTGAGTAGAGGAGGAAGAGGGTGAGAGGGTGGTGGTGGAAAGTGGTAAAAAGAATGGGATTTGGAGGGGGGAGGGGGGAGTTTGCAGAGAAGAACCCAAATACGCATATACCAATCGTATCCCAGTATTAAAAACCCGTAAGATAACATCTCAGTCAGAATCTTAAAACAGGAGGAGAAAAAACAAAACAAAAGGCAAAAATCCGAAACGAAAGAAATTCAAGAAACCAGAGGGCCAAAAACTGTCGTCGGACTCGCGCGAGCGCTCGCGCAGATTCCGAGGAAGCACGTGCCCTCCTCCCCCAGCATGGGAGAGACGGGGGAATGGAGGAGGCGCAAAGCGAGTGCCAGCGGCGATTTTGGGCGATGCCAGAAGAGGCGCTGCAGCAGCGCCGCGGATTGCCTCCAGAGCCGTAGAGGGGCGGTGTGAAAAGCTTCTGCTGCTGTTGGTGGTGATGTTGCTTGGAGATGGCGGTGGTGGAGAGAGGAGAGAAGTGGTTGGGGGCGGACGGGATGGG
>JADBJO010003855.1:92500-95000 GCA_016801955.1 Conus betulinus | reverse complement strand
GCAATGTTTGTATGAAGGGAGGGTCTCATGGGACCACACAAAGCTGTAGCCTTCGCGAGCACTACCGAAATGCGGTATCTCTTCTGGTAGGTGGCCTGAAGACGAACAGATATTGATTACTCACCGTAGAATGCTGGGGCTGTGACAAGACCAGCCTACGTGTGGTTTGCTGAAAGGAGGGGGGTGGGGGACAGAGAGAGAGAGAGGGCAGGGATGGGCGTTAGGTACCGGATTGATAGCGTGGGAGTGAGTAATAATGCCAATGAGGGGATGAGGGAATACAAAACTGAGCCAGGTAAAGAAGAAAACAAAGACAAAAACAAACAAACAAACAAACAAACAAAAAGGAAGGAAGGAAAAGATGCGTTCCTCTCCATTGCCTGGTCCCAGCTTGCAGATAAAGTTTTATGTTTAACGGACATCAGCTTTGGCACTTTTCGCCTTGGACAGTATGGATACTATGATCAGTTAACTAATCCATTTTCCTCCCGTTTCTATTCTAATTATGTAGGCAAGACATTCCGTGCAGTCGTCGTTTTAGTCTGTAAATCGTTGACCCTCTAGACTCGCTCTTTACATTGCCATTTGCCAGCAGATTGATGTCCTAAGAGAATTTTCTATGTTTTTGAGCGAGTTCCGTGACATCTGAAGACCTCGAAAATTCACTTTCCTGATTAATATTGTGGATTAAAGAAGCTTTATTTTGCAAACTGTTTTGTGTGTTAATCAAGTGCATAATTATGAAATCAGCATTCTCTGAATCAGGTTTCAGAGTTGCAAAAAGATTGGTGTTTCAAGTTTACTGATACTTGGATGAAAAATCCGTTCAAGGCTGGCAGTCATTCGCGTCCTGTCGCCTTGACCATTTTTTCCCCTCTCGTCTGAAACCAGCTCCCTCCGATCTAATATCATCTCACTGAGGACGACAACCTTGCGTGCGGATGTCTCTCCCCTACTAGCTCCGCAACAACAGCCAGCTCACTTTATGTCTCGCTCTTTCTTTACGACTGTCATCCCGTTTGCGTGTTGCACGTGCTGTGCCCGTGCTCATAGTTGCGCACGCTCCAGTGCCTCCGGTCGGAAGTGACAGCGCCCTTTGCTCTGCGCAGAGACGCGCGCATGCCAAACCGGAGCAGACTGTACTTCCGCTGGAAACGAAATCCACTTCGCGAATCTTGTCATTGGGCGTCACGTCAGCTGACTGCGGCCGAGCGGAATCGATAGGGGGAACATGCCAATTCCCCTGCCACCAACTTTTCAATAATTGGTCGCGAATAAACAGCCAGCCGAAGGTGGTATGTTTTTACGCATTTCGCGTTCATGGAAATTAACATCCACCGGGCGTAGACTTTCAAAACACGGTGGACTCCGGCTCGAGGCCCGTTGAAGTCGGATGGAAGTTTTCTTTTGACCCCAGATTTAGTAAGCTATCGTTTGTCTGAGGGCGGGTGGAAAGCCGGAAGAGGACGTTGAGTGGCAGGAGGGAAAATTGCATGGAAAAGGGGCAGGAAGGAGGGGATGGGGATGGGGGGGGGGGGGGGGGGGGGGGTCAGCAGGACAGGGTGCATGGAGAAATGAACCCGAAATAACAGGCTGAGGAAGGTGACTTCTTGTTGCTGTTGTTGAGAATATTATCTTGGTACTCCCCCAGCTTTCCCTTTCAAGCCCAATAGATTGAAAACAAATACATACTTTCTGTCGCAAGTTGATAAAAAAAATCTTATCTTTTACGGTCTATATAGTGTCCTGTTATTCCTGCGAAATTACGCGCGCGCGCGCGCGCGTGTGTGTAATGCGAGCATTTTTACAAGCATTTACATGTAGAGTTTATGCCAACATCACACTGAAGCGGCTGTGCACATCGGCCTGCACTTAGCAGACGTAATCTTTGCTCTTCGGCGCAGGTTAGATAGGACTTTCCAGACGTGAACGGTCTCCACGTTCGAATAATTGTTCACGGGGCGCTAGAAAAACCAGCCAGTGTGCGCTCAGCTTGCTCGCTGGACATGCTGTGTGAGTAGAGACTGGCTGGACGGTCATCTGGCCCCTTCATATACCGATAGAGAACAAGAGAAGATAACTCTACTGCCCCACGCTGCGGCACAAATTATGAACGCCGAGTTTTAACTTATTTACGTAAACTGTCATTGTCAAAGTGTCTGATTTTGCAATCACGTAAATTCATGATGAACAAAATGGATGTTTCAGAATGTGTTATTGTATGAATTAGCGTAATGTTATCATCGATGCTGTAAGTCGATTGTGAAAAATATAAGTCACCGAAATAGCATGTGAATATAATCAAAATCAGAAGCCTTCTTAATTAAGTGACGCAGGCATATTATTTTGGTTATCTTTATCTTTCATGACTACCTTAGAGTATTGATAGCAACATCTCTAGCTTTCACAAGAACACACAGTTTAAAAACATCAGTCTTATTTCATCTTGTCTGCCAATACCGAAGTTACATCATGTTTATAACTTTGACAATTACAGTCA
>JADBJO010003855.1:62500-75000 GCA_016801955.1 Conus betulinus | reverse complement strand
AATTTCCTTTTGGCCCTCAGGGCCGTATCGGAGAGAGCTGTAACCGACAGAAGGGTAAGCCACCAGGTTGGAATGAAATCTGAAACAGGCAGATATTCAGTGAACGTAGATTGTAAGCAGACATACAGCAAACAAAGAACAGTCAACACACGATTAACCACGCGGTTAGAATGATTGTCAACACAGGCAGGCATACAGTCAGTGCAAGGTCAAACCACCAAATTTAGAATAATTGGCAATACAGGAAGACATTCTGTAAATTATCTTCTTCTTCTTCTTCTTCTTCTTTCTTCTTCTTCTTCTTCTTCTTCTTCTCATTTTTTTTGCTGTTGTTCTTTTTCTTTCTTGCTCTTGTACTTGTTCTGGCTCTAACTGTTTCTTCGACTTCGTCTTCGTCTTCATCTTCGTCCTCTTCTTCTTCTTGCTCTTGTTCTTGTTCCTCCTCCTCGTCCCCTTTTTCTTCTGCTGCTGTTTCTTCAGCTGTTGCTGCTGCTGCTCCTCCACCTCTTCCTTGTCATTGTCCTTTCCCTCCTCCTCCTTTCTACTCCTCTACCTCCTTCTCTTCATCTCCCATATAACCTTGGATTCATCGGCGCATCACACTGAACAACAATTGAACCATGTTTTGTTTGTGTGTGTGTGTTTTTTTTTTTATAGTTCTGTTAGTTGTATGCTAAGGCTCTGTTCCCTGCAGACAGCTTCCTTGTCCATTTTGCGATGTTGTCAATCCATCGGTTTTGTTTGTTTGTTTGTTTTTAATTCTGTCTTTCCGTCTTTCTCCCTCCTCAACAGTTCCCCCGAGGAATGTTTTAGCAAGACCAGTGGATCTTGAACATACTCGTGTAGTTTTCTCTTCTTCACTGATGGCAGTAGATTTTCATATTGTCAGTGTGCTGCTGATGGCTTGACGCGCTTGTTCAATGGTGATTTGATCTGTATATCTGATATTTAGTATTTTGTGGTAACACCTCATTCGCTTAGCTTGGATTCTTCTTTCCAGATTCGCAGCGAGTGTTTGTAATTCGCATGCACACATGAAGATGGGTATACCAGTCCATACACGAGTCTGTTATGGCTGGCCGTTGACTTTGTTTTCTCGGCGCTCATTCCCGTGCCACACCTCGGTTGATGTTTCATCCAGTCTTTCAGCAAGCCACGCCAGTTCTTTATCTCTGCTTGCCAGGCCGCCGATGTCCTCAGCAATGTGAAGGTCCGCAATGATTCCACTCCTGTGCTGACACGGTCTTCAAGTGCATGAATTGTAAGGCATCCCAGAAATACGTTGAAAAGCGTGGGAGGTGACAGGCAGCCCTCACGAACGCCAACTAAAGTATGGAACCCACTCACTGATTGCACACTGTACGAGCACTGCGCTAGTTACTTTAGTGTACAGTTGTTGGACGGTGTTGTTGATTACTTTTTATCCGATTTTCAGTTTCTTTGTTGTGACTCATAAAGTCCCCTGCCAAATTCTGTCGAAGAAGCGTCAAAGACTGAGAGGGAGCAACACAGCGGTATAAACAGAGAATCAGTGAGGACATGGACACTGCAAAGGAAGGCTGGATCGAACAACAGTTTTATGACACTGAGTATAAAACTAAACAACAAAGACGTAAAGAAAGCTTATGGTATTGTAAAGGACTTGACCAAAACGAAAGCAAAGTCAAGTCGGCACCATTCATTGCAGACAACAGCGCGCAGGATATCCAAGTGTGCTAACAATACAAGATTAATCAACTACGGCTGACTTTCCTATTCTCAGTGAAGGAATCACAGCTATAGTGAAATTGCTGAAAGGTGGGGAGGTTGCGGGCATCGACAACATCATTGCAGAACTCTCGAAAGATGGCGAAGAAGCATAACTGATATCCTAACTGCCATCTGCCACAAAGTCTGGCACACTGAGGTGTGGCCCACGGCATAGACTCAATCAGTAATCGTCACTCTTCCCAGAAAAGGAAATCATCATTCCTAGAACTACCGGTCCATCAGTTTGACACCAATGCCAACAGTTATGCTGAAAATCATTCTGTGAAGATTTTAGGGACAAATGTATACTATACCATTATTACGGAAGAACATGCTAGATTCCGCGAAGGTAGACGTAGTATCGAATTGATGTGTAATCTGCATATCCTTTGCTAAAATCATCTCCAACACCAGAAAAAGTTTGTTTTTTTTTTCATCTCTGGGACTTTTTAGGCGTTCGGCAAAATGAACGTAAAACAGTGATAAAATATCAAACCTGAAAGTAAAAACGATCGTCAATACAATTAACCATTTGGTAGACCTACAATCATGAATGCAAGAACAGCCCTGAAGTTAAAATGATTAACAATATAGGCAGGCGTTCAGTAGACACAAAACAGTCAATGCAAGATCAAATCAACTTAATTCAGTCGTTGATATAGGCAGGCCGCCAAGTCAGACATTGTCAGAACATGCTAGATTCCGCGAAGGTAGAACGTAGTATCAATTGATGTGTAAAAGTAAAAATCTGCACCTTTGCTAAAATCATCTCCAACACCAGAAAAAGTTTGTTTTTTTTCCACGTCATCAGTGGACTTTTTAGGCAGGCAAAATGAACGTAAACACAGTGATAAAATATCAACCTGAGATCAAAAACAATCGTCAATACAATTAGTCGGTGACCTACAATCAGGCAGGAACAGCCAAGTTAAAATGATTGTCAGTATAGGCAGGCATTCAGTAAAAAAAATCAACGCAAGATCAAATCAACTTAACCAGTCGATTACAGGGACAGTAAACAAGGATTACACAAGGCACCAGTAAAAATGATTGACAGTTCAGGCAGGTAGTCAATAAACATAATATCGTCAGTATAAGGTCAACCTATCGAATTAAAGTTACTTTTGATAAAGGCATACATTCAGTAAACGGGCTTTGATAGCCACATAGCATCGCCTGCACGCGCCCCCGCTCTCTCTCTCTCTCTCTTTCTTTCACACGCACACACACACACACACACACACACACACACACACACACACACACACACACACACACACACACACACACGCACGCACGCACACACACACACACACACACGCACACTCTGTCTTTCTGTCTGTCCGTCTGTCTGTCTGTCTGTATCTATCTCTCTCTCTCTCTCTCTCTCTCTCTCTATCTCTCTCTCTATATATATATTCAATTATATATATATATATATATATAGTGTGTGTGTGTATGTGTGTGCGTAAGTATGTATATATGTATGTGTGCATGTATGTATGTATGTATGTATCTATGTATATCTTTGAGCCCGAAATTGAATTCCTGCTCCCATTCTTAAGCTTTTTAGCCTGAACATTCTCACCCTCTATATTCATGATGTGGCAGACCAGGATATCTTCACCAAGAGAGGTGGCTGAGGAAGGGGGGGGGGGGGGGGGGGGGGGGGGGGGAGTAAGGAATCTATGACCACACAGATACCACCAGAACCACAACAGTGTCAATAGGAGTAACGAAAGCGGGCAAAGTTCGATGTTTGGCACACCGCCTGGCTTCGAACTCGCGGTATCTGACAAGCGAACTCTGCGTTCTATCCACTGAGCCGGCTACTAGACATCCCGCGCCCACGTACGCAAGCAAATACACGTTTCACCTCGTCTCCCCGCTGTTCCCTATTGTTGCGGATAACAGATTCGGGTGCGTTACCTGGCACCTGCGTTGGTGGATACCAGACTATCTTTGATCCTCAGTCCTCCTGACCAGCGAGTCGGGTTAATGCAAAGGTCGGCCATCTGCTATGTTTCGTCCTCGCAGCCGCCTCGATCCTCTGCCTCCTTCCCCTTTCCCCGCCTCCCCACACCCCTACCACCCTACCTCCCTGCTACACCCAGCTCCACCTCTCTCCTCTCCCCCATCCCCAACTTTCTTCTCCTTTCCATTTCATTAATTATTTATCGGTTCCTTTTTGAAGTCAATCGGTGGGCGGACTTTGCACATGGGGTGTAAAGAATATGGACTAACCGCGAACGCAGTTTTATTTTTAACATCTCTGTGATGAACACGAATGTGATATTCAGTTTATGTTGTTTGTAGCCTACCAATTTCAAGGCTGAAAGTTGAAACACTGTTATCGAAACACGAAGCGAGATTGTGATAGACGAAGTAAAGTCAGTTTGATCACAGAACTTGAAAAGTAAGGCTTTTGACCACCGCAATCTGTACTTCCCTGAGACATAAGCAGAACACTTAGTCTTTTTGTGACAATTTCCTTTAAGTTTGATCACGCACACGCGCATGCAAACACACACGCGTGCGCGCACGCACACAGACACAGACACACACACACACACACACACACACACGCGCGCGCGCGCGCGCGCGCGCGCACGCGTGCGCACGCAGACACACGCATATGTATACACACACACACACACACACACACACACACACACACACACACACACACACACAACCCACACACACATACACACACACACACACACACACACACACACACACACACACACACACAACACATTCATAAACGCACACACACACACACACACACACACACACACACACACACACACACACACACATACATACATACAAGCATAACACAGAGAGAGAGAGAGAGAGAGAGAGAGAGAGAGAGAGAGAGAGGAGAGAGAGAGAGAGAGAGAGAGAGAGAGGAGAAGAGAATTCGATTTTCATAAAACAAATAACCAATTAAACTGAGTAATCAAGTTCACAGACAAACGAATCAACTGGTAAACGATTGCGTGCATAAACATTCCGCTGGGAAAAAAAAAAAAAAGCAAAGCAACCGCGGCATTAGACTTGACATTCAAATATCTGCGTATTATTCACAAACTGATCTACAGATTGGCCTGTCAGTTCACTGATTGATTGATTTGATTTGATTTGATTGGTTAATCGAGGCTGACAGGTCAAACAAACATCGTGGAAAGGAATGCCGGACCGCCATTCATCTTCCATCGCCACTTAGCTCACCCGTCCGTCATCAGCAGCTACAACAAACATCATTTGTTGCTGACAGGAGAGAGAGAGAGAGAGAGAGAGAGAGAGAGAGAGAGAGAGAGAGAGAGAGAGAGAGAGAGAGAGAAAGAGAGAGAGGGGGGGGGGGGGAAGGGGGGAGGAGAAAGAAAGAGAGAGAGAGAGAAAAATTCTGGAAAAAAAATCTTTTGAGCGGAAAAAAAAAAGTGTATTTGTGAGGGGGAGAGGGGACGGAGACTACAAAGAGAGAGAGAGAGAGAGAGAGAGAGAGAGAGAGAGAGAGAGAGAGAGAGAGAGAGAGAGAGAGAAGGAGGGGGGTCGGGGTGGGTGAGAAGAGAGAGAGAGAGAGAGAAATGAAGGAGTAGTAGAAGAGTTGGAATTCTCGCCATCTCTTTCGCATCCTTCAGCGGCCGCGTTGAAATGGCCAAACATCACGTTAGCACCTACCCTTTCCCACCATTTCCCCAACCCTCCTACTTCCTTCCCCTGCCTTTTTACTCCTGCTCCTCCCTCACCGTCCTGGCTGCTCTCATCCCGCCCTGTAAACGTATACGAAACGCGGTGGGTCCGCGGCCAGCACACACACGCTTAAACCCCATCACCTCTGTATGCATCGCATTCTGCAAAAGCCTCACCTGTCAAGAAACGGCAGAATTGCCTCTCTTCCTCCCCCCCCCCCCCCTCCCCTTTCCCCCTCTACCGTCATCACTCCCTCTCTCCCTACATCTCCTCTGTCTCTCTCTCTCTGTCTGTCTCTCTCTGTCTCTCTCTCTCTGTCTCCTTTTCTCTTACCTTTCAATTTGTTCAGGTGTAACCAGGGGAGACAGGTGCGTTCAGGAAAGGGCGACGGGAGGAGATGGAGGTGGCGAGTGCAGTGTGTGTGTGTGTGTGTGTGTGTGTGTGTGTGTGTGTGTGTGTGTGTGTGTGTGTGTGTGTGAGGGGAGAAGAAGACGGGTGGAGGGTTGGGGGTAGGGGGGGGGGTAGGAGGTGAGGTATCATAGAGATGCGAAAAGCGAAGAAGCAGGTAGAAGAGGAGAGGAGAAAGCAGAATGTAAAGCTCTGTGTGTGTGTGTGTGTTGGGAGGGGGAGGGGATAGGTGAGGGGACCTACGTTTTGGCACCTGGAATTTAACAAGGCGGCTGTGAAGGGTGGAAGAGGGGGGTGGGACGGGGGATCGTGGGAGGTGAGGATTAAGACATTTGGGGAGAAGGTGAGCTGTTCGGCAGGGGGGAGGTTAAAACGTGATCGTTCTGAGCGCAGGGATAGTGTCAGACAGGCAGAGAGAGAGAGAGGAGGGGGAGGGAGAGAGAGGGAGGGAGAGACAGGGGAGAGAGAGAGAGGGGGGAGAGAGAGGGGGGGAGAGAGAGAGGGGGGGGAGAGAGGGAGGGAGAGAGAGAGAGAGAGAAGTTGGAGGGAGAGAAGGTTAGTCTGGAGGAGAGGAAGAGGAGGAAGGGGGGGGGGGGAGAGACGAACTGTAAGGGCTTATCAGCTGTATGTTGCTCAATATTTGCTGACAAAGAACCACAGAAATATGACAAGGAACGCACAATTATATATTTGAATGGCTCTGGTTTGAAGATGGACCAAGAGTGTTCCCATAAGCTGCTCAGTGAAGGATTTTGTATTTATAATCTAATATCCTACTACGTCATTCCTGTTTTCTTTCTCTCACGAATGCCTCCCCCTCCCCCCTTCCTTCACCCATCACCACTATCACCATCAGCACCTTCCCCATAGTTTTCTTAGTTTTCTTCAGGTTTTATAGATTTTTGCCGGGACATTATTGTTATGACGAAGGAATTGTTAGCCTGCACATGTTCTCCCCCGCTGCTGATTTGTTTCACACACACACACACATACACACACACACACACACACACACACATACACAGAGAGAGAGAGAGAGAGAGAGAGAGAGAGAGAGAGAGAGAGAGAGAGAGAAGAGAGAGAGAGAGGGAGGTAGGGTGGGGGAATGTTTGCAATTCCGTCAATGTAAAAGACACCCTCTCTCTCTCTCTCTCTCTCTCTCTCTCTCTCTCTCTCTCTCTCTCTCTCTCTCTCTCTCTCTCTCATCTGTCTGTCTCTCCAGCCCCCTCTCCAACTCCCCTTTTCCACCCCATCTGTTTTCTCACTCTGCTCTCACATACAACAGAGCAGACGCTTATATACCAGACGAACTCCATCTCGACCTCACAACAGGATAATGTCCATTATTTCGCGGTTCAGTTTTACCATACATGGATGAAAAAAAAAAAAAGAAAAAAAGGGAGAGGGAGGGGGAGGGGGGTGGGGGGAGAAACAAAACGAAAACTTACGGAAAAGAAGAAAAAAAGAAACAAGGGATCGACAAGCTTCTCTTTTGTTTTTCCCGCAGTGGTATTAAGATGTCACCGTATTAGAGTGGAGTGACGGTGGACAAGAACTGCTCAGCTCGTATGTTACCGAGCGCACTACTTTGTACGGTTATGTGTCTCACCATAACTTTCTGCACAACCAGGAGCCATTCTACAGGGTACAGTGGAGGATGGACGTGTCGGAAGCAGATTATTAAAGTCACTGGTGGACAACTTATAGGGCAAGACCGGGTAAAACACCTCCTCTGTGTGGCGCATGATCGAGGGGAGAAGGCTGTGGAAATGCCCATCTATCCATCATGGCTTCCCTACGACCGATGTGCTGTTGTGGGACAACAACGACTTATGATAATTTGGTTTTGGCGTAGTCAGGTGGTGATTATTCTCTTTTCCCCTTTGTTCCCTCTACTCCTATTTTGGTTTGGCATTGTCAGGTGGTGGTTATTCTCTTATTCCTTTGCACCCGCCATTCCCACGCCCTTCACTTATTTTTCGTTGCTCGGTCTTTAGTACTTTGTTGTAATGTACACATCATGTTAGCTTTGCACATGAATGTGTGTATGTATGTATGTATGTATGTATGTATGTATATGTATGTATGTATGTATGTATGTTGTATGTATGTATGTATGTATGTATGTATGTATGTATGTGTGTGTGCGTTCGTGCGAGGCGCTCGGATGTGTGTGTGTGTGCCCCTGTGTGTGTGTGTGTGTGTGTGTGTGTGTGTGTGTGTGTGTGTGTGTGTGTGTGTGTGTGTGTTTGTGCGCGTGTCTTTGTACGTGTTTGCGTCTTTATGATATTAAAAAAAAACGGTGGCAACATGTGTTTATGTTCTGAATAATATACATAAATGAAGATTGTATTAAATACATGTCTTGTTCCTGAATCACATGACGAAGTCATGGGAAAACACTGTGTGTGTTGTTTTCAGTCCACTGCCTTACAACAAAACTAATCCCTTTCCTTTCTTCGTTCGGATGTTGGTCATTTCTGCTGAACATGTCCATCGACAGCTTCATCTTGTTTCAACTGTTGGGGGAATGTGACTGTAATGGTATTTAGACTGTAAATAGCAAGCAATCACCCCGGTCCCACCCATACAATTACCACCACCACCCCCTTTTTTGTTTGTACGTTTTTAAACCTATGTCACATCCACACACTTATGTTTCTTGTGTGAAAGCTGTGCCATGCGAGTATCAACTTTTTCCCCTGTTGTGAGGATATGTTTTCCTTTTGGGATTACAAGCTGATATATCCACTGACAGCATAGTTATTTTTTTTCTTCGTGCCAGATGACTTGACCTGTGCGTTTTATGCGTAGAAACGTTGACTTCAAAACGTTGATTTTTCCCAGATTTTCACGTTTGGTTTTAGAGGTATGCGATTGAAAATTATGCTTCCTGTATGATCATCGATCGGTTACAATTCATGGCAGAGTGGACGTCATGTGTACCATTTAGTGCAAAGTTTGTAGCAGTGCCATTTTATTGTCGTTGTTCATTTTGGTATGTGCTCCTGTTATCCGTAGGGACATGATGGGGAACCTCGAGGATTTATGACAACATTTCCATAACTTATATGTTCCATCGTTTTCTCTCATACTCGTGTTCACTCTTACTCTGTTCACTTTTTTCTCTTTCTTTATGCCATGGTTTGTATCTGTGGTGTCTTCTTGTAGAACACCGTGTAATGCAAGGAATGAATTCGGACACGTCAGTTTTACGGTTATTAGATACATTGAGTACGGTCCGTTTTGTTGTTACCTTTTTTTTTTTACTGGAAGTGCATGGGAAAAATATTTGTTGATTGTCTAAGGATACCTATTTTACTACTCTGCAAGTTTTGAAAATTGAGAGCAGGAGCTCGGAACCACTTAAAAACGAGAAACCCGTGTTTTTGTTTTATCCACTTGCATACCTCTTCTTCAAATGATCCAGCCCACACCAGTCCTCTCCCTTCTCACACCTCCTCCCTCCAACACCCCCTCCTGCCCTCCTCCTCCTCACCACCACCACCACCCCCCTGCCCACCACTGTTCGTCCCCTCTCGTCTGTATTTCAGACTTCCATCGGCAGTTGGGGGAAAGACGATGCCAACCGACGGGCAATAAACCCTCGGCGAGGTCCGGGCAAGGGATTAAGAGTAATCTGCCACAATAAAAACAAGGAAGGGGAGCCGTGGTTTATTAGTCATATATCATACACCTGCACTGTTCCGGCTAGGGTTACGCCTCGTCGTCTGTCTCTCTACCCAGGGGAGGCCGTTCTCGTTGTTTGAGCAAGATTTATTTCTGTCAGCTTAGGGAGGGTGGGAGTGTTGTGCGGCACCGATCGACACGCTGATCCGTTGTCATATTATAGCCCCTCCACACGTCATGGAAATATGGTTTTATTGGTCCTCATTCCGCGCGAAGGCCAAGGGAGTGCACGGTCTTCGTGGCGGTCCTGCCATGAGGTTCCTTTTATTGTTTCCCCCTCGTGATGTTTCTCCGATGGGAGAATCAATCGATTCCTTCGTTTTGCCGGCGGTGTGAAACAGAACAGGTTCCTAGACCGACAAGTGTGGTTCATGTTTTCTCTCGGTCTGTGTATGTGTGCGTGCGTGCGTGTGTGTGTGTGTGTGTGTGTGTGTGTGTGTGTGTGTGTGTGTGTGTGTGTGTGTGTGTGTGTGTGTCTTTTGAATGTGTCGAAAAGAGAATGATCCTCTACTGTTGTTTTTTTACGTAATCTTTGATGCCAGGGTGGGACAAAGACTTTCACTTTTAGAGTATTTGACGTCTGTGTGTGTGTGTGTGTGTGTGTGTGTGTGTGTGTGTGTGTGTGTGTGTGTGTGTGTGTGTGAGGCTGTGTCAAAGTCAAAATTCTATTTTGAAATGATACATTAGATACACAGAAACTGCTTTTCTTTTCGTCAAGCCAACTACCAATACAAAACGAAATGAATAATGTGAAAAAGAAAGTGATATGCAAACACGTCCGAATACAAAACACGAGGTGCAATATTTACACTATGAACGAAGACAAGGAATTTGTAAACATTCACCACTTTCAGTACCTTAACTCATACCCGCCGTAAGGATGGCAACAATATAGCTTTTATGTCATGAATTACTCTTGTTGTAGCTTTTTGCTTTATAATGAAACCTTTTCGGGTTGAGATCTTTTGAACAGTACGAGTTTTTCACTTGACGGCCCTGAAAAAGGCCCCTTGCTGTCGGCTGGGCTATAAAGATAGAAACTAAACCTCTCATTTCTAACGTAATGACATCTGCAAAAGTGTCTGTGTGGTGGGCTGGGCTATTGTGAAACAGATACTGGTACTAATGAAGAAATGTTGACTTATACAGTTGTACAATGCAGTACGGAACAGTCCATTATGATTCGGCTCAACACAGCACAATACAGTATAATCCAGTTAAGGTCAATGTGTTACAGCATAATAAAGACAACAACAAAAAAGAAACAAACAACAAACAAACAAACAAAATTCAGTTCGGTACTAGACAGGTATTTTACGAATCAGCACAATGTACTTCAGTACAGTTTAGTGTAGCACAGTAGAGAACACTACAGTTCATCGCAATACAGTACAGTACTTTAGGCCTAATATAAAATTCAGCTAATCAGTCCAGTATCATATAGGTCTGTTCAGTGTAAAGCAGTATAGCAATGCAATGTAATGTCATACAGTTCATCGTAGTAAAGCACAGAACTGCATAATACAATTACCGAAGTGAAATACGGTACTTCTGTACAATTCGTCTTGGTACAACTCAGTGCATTATGATACCATTCATATCAGTATAACACAGCATAGTATAATGCAAATCAACTCAGTATAACACACACAGTATATTATACAGTTCAACTCAGTATTGCACAGCACAGTGTAAATACAATTCATCCCAATATAGCTCAGAAAAGTGTAACACAATTCGTTTTTATATCATGCAACACAACAATAATACAGTTCAACTCAATGTAGTATAGCACCGTGTAATACAATTCAACGTGATACAGAACAGTGAGTATAATGCAAATCACCTCGGTGTCGTACAGCACAGTATGTTGCGATTCTACTCACTATAGCACAAAGCAGCAAGATGCAGCCCAACTCAACACAGTGTGATACAATGAAATACAATCATACATATAACACAGTGCAGTGAAATTCATCGAACTCGATGTAGTACAGTGCAGTGACATACAATTTAATTCAATAAAACAGCACAGCAATATAATCCAGCTCAGTGTAGTACGGTAAACAACAATCAAATATTTCAGTTTAGTACAGCACAGCAAAAATACAATTCAACTGGCAAAGTACAGTACTATTCAATTCGAAGGGTTTATGTGACCCAGAGACCTTGTTCATCCACTTTGCTATAGAATCTTTTATCTCGACACTTTCTCTCAGTTTTGTAATCCCATTAATATTCAGGAGTTATCTTTAACTTGTAAGTATTGCACGGTGCAGTATAATGCTGTTCAACTCAATACAGCACACTGCAGTGTAATGCAATTCAACTCAGTATGATGATACACTACAGGATAATATAATTCAATGCAGTGTGGTTTAGTACAGTATAGTACAATTCAGCTTATTGTAGTACAGTAGATGCAATTCATGTCATTACAGCACAGTATGCAGCAATACAATTGAGTTCATATAGTACTTACAATATAATACAATCAGCATAATACAATACTGCATCATACAATTCAACCTAAAATGGTGCAGTACAGTATTATTCAATTCAGCTGAATGTCATGCAGTGCACTATCGTACAAATGAGATCAACACAGTAATGTATGTAATAATACAGTTCTGTTCAACATCGTACGGTATAGTACAATTCAGCTCAATATTGTACACTAAAGATTGATACAGTTCAGCTCAGTTTAGCACGGGTCAGTACAACAATACAAAGTCATCTCAATATTGTTCAGTACAGTATAGCACAACACACTACAATACAGTCAAATACATTCTTCCCTAAACCAGTAGCATCACAGAACCTGGAATTTCTGGCAGTTGTGATCTTCATTACCACTACCACTACCACCACCACCCCCCCCCACCCCCCACCCCCCCTTCTGTAGTGTGATCACAAGATATGAATGTACACACGAAACATTAGAACCACTAAAT
>JADBJO010003855.1:52500-60000 GCA_016801955.1 Conus betulinus | reverse complement strand
CAAGGTACAAACATTCAGATATGGAACTCGTCCCCTGCAGCTGCACAGAGTTTACTTAAGGCTTTGTTTACTCATTCTTCTGCTGGAACGTTCGCAAATCTTCCTCATTAAATGTTCCAAGTCATGTGCATGTACTTTAAGTTTACAAACAACTCGTTAAAGACTGAAAGTGGCTTTGTTAAGCAAATAATGCTCAAAGCAACGTCTAGTCTTCTCGATTTGATTATCAAAATTTAATTTGATGCGTTCAGTCTTTTGTTGTTTCCAGAATGAAATATATCCGCACTTAAGGTGGTGTAGAGGCAGTTTAAGTCAGATTTGATGAATGTTGGACCCAAAGAATGACCTAGCCCAATAGCCTGACGAATGACTTTATTTTACGAAAAACATCCAGTGGTTTATAGTAGCATTGTTTGTTTGTTTGTTTGTTTTTTTTCAAAATGGCAGTGAACACCCCCCCCCCTCCCCCCCCTCCCACACACACACACACACAAACACACACCCTTTCTACCTTTTACAGACTTTGTAAGAATCTCGTGCGTCTAGAATCTATGTGTCCAATGCACACGGCATACAATGTGCAATTCTGCGGGAAGACAGTTTCCACATAAACTTCACATGTCTGTGTGAAAGAACCTACCAGTCTTTGTTTCACTCCTTGACAGGTACATTTCACCCATACACGTTTCTACAGGCAAGACTACTGAATCGAAGAGCTATAACATTGTACCTAGACGAATATCCTGACCTCTAAGGAACATTGCACACCCCGTGGGCAGGGGTGGTTGGGTCTGTGGGGTGTGCTCGACAGCTGGAGGGTGGTGTTTTTCGCCGGTGGGTTCTGCAGTCATGAAATACGGGCTGATACACCCATGGGGATGCTACTTTAAGACTGTTATGAGTTGCATCCTGTAGTCTGATTTACCTCTGTTCAGGAGCAGTTATGTCCCTTGATATCTTAATGGAGTGTCCTGCGCGTGCCTGTACCCATCATCAACACAGCGCGGGCCTCCAAGGGTGGTACAGGACTGCTCTAAAGGCAGGTGAAGACAGTGCTTCTCTGGGTCCTCCCCAGCAACTTTCGGGTGTTTCTTTTTCTTCAGACTTTGTAAGAATCTCGTGCGACTAGAATCTATGTGTCCAATAAAAGCACACGGCATACAATGTGCAATTCGCATTGGAAACCTGCCTAACTGTGCCAGAGTTGTTTATTGTTTTCGAGCGTGCACCCAAAGAACCTGTTCGCAAAATATCACGTGCATTTCCTCATGTGAGTGTTCTGCGGGAAGACGGTTTCCACATAAACTTCACATGCCTGTGTGAAAGAAACTACCAGCCTTTGTTTCACTCCTTGACAGGTACATTTACCCATACACGTTTCTACAGGCAAGACTACTGAATCGAAGAGCTATAACATTGTACCCAGACGAATATCCTCACCTCTAAGGAACATTTGCAAGGAATGAGTTGTTTTGTTTTGCCTGCGTGTTCTTGGGTGACATGAATATATCTGTCACGTGAAAGAAAGCACCTAAGCATTTGCACTGGTCAGTAGTTTGGATTATACCATTACTAAATATGAAAGAGCGGAGGAAGGGGGGAGGGGGGGCGAGGGGGGCTCTATATGTGTGAATGTTTAAACTTTAGTCAAAAAAAATTCTATGCTGATTTTTTTGTCACAGGTGTTGCAGTACATGTTGAATTTAATGTTGAAGTTATCCACTTCATTTTGCAATTATGCCTTCATAGTATACATTTGCTGTCATGCCCTTGTAGTAAACAAACCCATTACATCATCAACGTATTGTAGGCATAAAACAGTGTTAGCTTTGCTGCTGCTTATGTATAATATCCCAGTATTGCCTTTGTAACAGAAAAGATTGAAATCATTGATATGACCATTTATGAAAGTGGGACGCACAAACCCTTTTAGAATGGATAGTTGTAAAGAAAGTCCGATATCTGCTCTTGAAATCACTTCAGCGTTCATCTTTGATTCCTCCCTCTATCCATTATCTTCAACAATCAACTCAACCCCCCCCCCCCCCCCCCCCCCCTCAACCATTTTCCCTCCTAAACAATGTCCAACTGTCCGTTTCTCTCCCACCTACCCCCCACCCCCGATCACACACGCGCACAGACACACACACACACACACACACACACACACACAACACACACACACACACACACACACACACACACACACACACACACACACACACACACACACACACACTCTCACACACACACACACACACACACACACACACACACACACACACACACACACACACACACACACACACACACACAACATAATATAAAACTGATTATGACAAAAACAAGTGATAATTCATATAAGCATAGAAGAAAACATACATACACACTAAAACTGCCACACACACACACGCACCCGCCCAGTGTATGTACGAGTGCGAGGAGTGGGATGTGAGGACCACGGAAAAAGGAAGTAGGGGGGTGGGGGGTGGAGGGAAGAGGATGAAGTGACGGGGGATCGGGATATGGGGGGAAGGGTGCGGGGTGGAGCGGGCGGTCTTTGTCCCTGCTCTCCTTTCTAATGTAATCCCTGCTTATCTGCTATTCTGAAAAAATCTCTCTCTCTCTCTCTCTCTCTCTCTCTCTGCTCTCTCTCTCTCTCTCTCTCTCTCTCTCTCTCAGTCCTCTCTCTCTCTCTCTCTCTCTCTCTCTCTCTCTCTCTCTCTCTCTCTCTCTCTCTCTCTCTCATCCCGCCTGTTCTTCTGTTATTTTCATTGACACTCCATGGTGAAGTGAATTCAGACGAATGACTTATTACAGCTGTATGCAACTGTTATAATGAAACCTCCAAAGTTTTTGTTTTGTTTTGGCATTGTTTTATTTTTTTAAAGAAAAAAAAACATCGTTTAGCGTACAAGATTTGATTGAATTAGCTATTTGGCACACACTCGAAATGAATGTTTTCTCAAGGCATACATACATACACGGATCGTAAAGTGCCAAACCTCTGTGTCTAATCGCCTGTCTGTTGGGTGGTTGGTTTCAGGCTATGTTGAGTCACGTGTGTTCAAAAGAGGACTCTCTCTCTCTCTCTCAGATCCGAGCAACAACACGCTTCTGGTCTATTTCGTACATCCGTTCACAAGATGTACA
Organism: Conus betulinus; assembly: GCA_016801955.1. Lineage (NCBI taxonomy): Eukaryota > Metazoa > Mollusca > Gastropoda > Neogastropoda > Conidae > Conus > Conus betulinus. The sequence continues at coordinate 56,847 of JADBJO010003855.1, read as the reverse complement.
GTGAAAATTCCACGCTGCCGATAGATAAATCTGCTACCAGGACTGGTGTGTTTGCGATTAAGGTGACAGTCTCTCTGTCTCTGTCTTTGTCTGTCTGTCTGTCTGTCTGTCTATATCTGTCTCTGTCTTTCTCTCTGTCTCTCGCTCTCACTCTCTCTCTCTCTCTCTCTCTCTCTCTCTCTCTCTCTCTCTCTCTCTCTCTCTCTCTCTCTCTCTCTCTCTCCACTTGTTACTGCCTGTCCGTCTGTCTGTCAGTCTGTCTGTCTATGTCTGTCTATCTGTGCTCGCCCGCCCCCCCCCCCCCCCCCCCCCCCCCCCCCCCCCCCCTCTCCCTCTCTCTCTCTCTCTCTCTCTCTCTCGCTGTCTCTCTCTGTCTCCTTCAACCCCTCTCTCTCTCTGTATCTCTCTCTCTCCTCTCTCTCTCTCTCTCTCTCTCTCTCTCTCCTTGTTTTCTGTCCGTCCGTCTGTAAGTCTGTGTATGTCTGTCTATCTGTCTGCCCACTCCCCCCCCTCCCTCTCTCTCTCTCTCTCCTTTAGCTCCCTGCCTTTCTCTCTGTCAGTCTGTCTCCCTTTTTTCCCTCTGCACCTCTCTCTCTGTGTCTCGCTCTCTCTGTCTCTGCCTCTCTCTCTCTCTCTCTCTCTCTCTCTCTCTCACTCACACACACACACACACACACACACACACACACACACACACACACATACACACACACACACACACACAATAATTTCCATGTTCATTTGATTTTATATTTTAGTTTTGATACAAAACACCGGCTTCCTCCCAGCATTACTCGATGAGACGAAACAGGAATGGGCCTGACTACTGAAAGTTCCTTTAGAAGAAAAATAGTGGGCCATTGCATTTCTGATCATGGATAATTGCAAATCAACTTCTGGTCTACGGCTTTCGTTTCCACCTTTCAGCAAAGACACCGCCGAACGAATACGGTTTTCAGAGCACATCAGTGTGCTGGGAAAACAGCCTACTATTAAACTTCGTCGAGAAATAGCAAGAAGTATCGGGAGCACAGATCGGTTGTCTAATCGCCCTTTCGTTTTTCTTCAGTTTTCTTTGGCTTCTTTTCAGTTTCTGTTTTCATTTTGTTTTTAAATGTAGATGCTGCACATATTTTTTTTTTCTCATGCGGAAAATACAAGCACCCTATCTCAACATTCGATAAATCAGACGGAGAGGTTGTTTCCCTGTCGGCAGTCTGTCATAAGTCAGTGTTAAAGGCCACATCGTGAGCATAGCATGACAGTCCTGACGACTCGTTCTTGTTGTGTGTGCCTCTTTTCTTCCTCAACCGCGAAAGGACAATTGTCGTTATCACCGCGTGCTAAAATAGCGTGACGAATGACTCGAGTCAGAGATATGATAATGTCATGCGCTAAACAGATAAATAAGATCTTCCGTTTCACACAGCCAGCGGTATTGCTTGTCCCGAAGACTCCGAGGGGTTAAGTGTCATGCTGCCATGCCATAATACCCCCCCCCCCCCTCCACCCCACTCCACTCCACCCCACACTGCCTAACCCTGCTCTCCTCTTCTTCTTCGCCTCCCTCCCACCCCCCCTCCCACCTCCACTCCCAAACCGAATATTACCCCACGGCTTGGGTTTCCGAGTAATTTGCGACTCTACGGAGCAAGCAATCTTCCTCGTCATGGCTCACTGGCGGAGGGTCAATGTTTTGACATGTTTATGACTGCAGAATTAATTCCTTCTGGGGTCCTCTTTCACGGGGTGCGTGCTACCCAACACCGCCAGTCGTCCCCAATAAACAAATTTTGACCATTGTGAATGGCGTCTCGTGTTTTTAGATCTATCTGAGGGGATGAACATTTTGTAACCGAGGAAGGATCCATAACTTCCTCTCGTACTCCACCATTTTTTTTTTCTTCCAGATCCTTCAGACGACCGAGAAATTAAGTATCTCTTTTGATAAAGGAGGAGAACCACGCAAGTTGTAAGCTAGACTTTGAGAGAAGTAATTACCGGATTCCGTTTCATCACAGCAAGTGGGGTAAGGGTGTGAAGGAGGTTGGTTTGGGGTGGGGAGGTGGAGGGTAAGGGTGGGGAAGGGTGGAGAGGTCCGGGAAGGGGGGGGGGGGGGGAGAGGGGGAGGAGAAGGGTCGAAGCGGGGTGAGAGTTGACAGAGTTGGCCAGCGATGAAAGGCGTTAACTCGTCTTCAGGCTGTAATGAAAATGATGACTATGTTCGTGGTGTACAGTTTTGATGATGATGATGATGATGATGATGATGATGATGATGATGATGATGATGATGATGATGATGATGATGATGATGATGGCGATGGGTGGTGGTGGTGGTGGTGGTGATCATAATGATGTGGCAGTGGTCGTGGTGATGATGATGTGGTTGTGATAGAGATGATGTTGAAGGTAGTGGTGTTGATGATGATGGTGGTGGGGATGTGAACGGTGGTGGCGATGATGCGGCATTGGTTTATGGTAATGGTGGCTCTGGTGAAAGTGATGGTCGTGGTGATGATGATGATGACGATGATGAAAATGATGATGATGATGATGATGATGATGATGATGATGATGATGATGATGATGATGATGATGATGATGGTGGTGTGGTGGTGGTGGTGGTATAATCAACTTGACGATGTTAAGGGCAGTGATGATGATGATCATAAGATAATGGTAATGATCATTGTTGTTCTTGTTGTTGTCGTACCCCGGCTAAAAGACTTCAGGGATCATCCAAACAGCCGAAGTACTTGAAAACTATGGTACAAATGCATCAGCTGGGGATGAGAACATTACGTTGTGTGACCGTTCTTGATTACCCCGCCACATGGGCAGCCACACTCCGACTTCGGGGGATTTGGAGACTGATAATGTTATGCTAGGAGCTTGTCATAACTGAAAACAATCCCCGCATAACTATGCAGAGCATACCAACATTTTGATTTAGCCTCGGTTGTGTTCTAGCCTGTCAGTTGGTCTGACACAGCCTTAAGCCAAGGCAGATAATGATCATGACAACGACAAAGATGATGATCATGATGATGGTTGCAGCGGTGGTTATGATGACGACGAGGTTGTAGTGGTCACAATGATGGTAGGTGTGGCGAAAAAAAAAAATCATGATGATGATGATTGTGATAGTATTAAACACAATGATGATCATGACGATGAAGGTGGAAGCGATGGTAGTTTTTTTTTTTTTTGGACGATGCCGGTGATGATGATGGTGTTGTCGACGCGCAGATGGTAATCGAAAAAAAATTGCTGACTCCATTCAGTCACATTCAGGTTTAACATCAACATCCAACAAAAGTGAATCAGCAGCCGGGGGTAACCGTTGCAGGAGAGAGGGGACGAGGGGGGTGGATGGGGCTCCAGAACGACATGGTGAGGGAGGCAGTGAAAAGCTGCCCCATGATATTGCTCTTTGTCGTCAGCCGGGCTGTAAACAACATGAAATGACAACGCCATCGGGATTCCGTTTGTGTCAGGCGGTCGCGTGATTCGACCTCGTAACGCCTCACCGCGAACTCGATGCTTTATCACTGGGCCAATTAGGATCCTCACTGTTTGTGAAGATAATGCTGTAGAAATGAACGCATGCTTGATTTTCCTACCTCCTCCAAACACAGCAGCAGACATCATACTGTGAGTCGATGACTTTTTTTTTGTTTTGTTTTGTTTGTTTGTTTGTTTTTTTTGATTGTTTGTTTGTTTGTTGTTTGTTTTTTTTTTTTTTTTTTTTTAAAAAAGGTTACCAATTGAAAGGTTGCATGGCTTCTTCTTTAGATTTTCGTGTTCTCTCTCTCTCTCTCTCTCTCTCTCTCTCGTCTCTCTCTCTCTCTCTCTCTCTCTCTCTCTCTCTCTCTCTCTCTCTCTCTCTCTCTCTCTCTCTCTCTCCCTCCCCCCGCCTTGAATGTTCTGTGCATCAAGAGTAAACTCTGAAATGGGACCAAAAAAAAAAAAAACAACCAAATGTCGATTCGACAACAGCGGTTTTAGGTGCGTCCAGTTTTTCTTTACTCACCCACCCACCCACCCACCTCCCCTCCCCCCCCCAAAAAAAAACTTTGGCTGGAAAGACAGGAGCGAAAAAAAGCCGTATGGGAGAGGAGTGAAAGAAGAAGGTAGGTGGAGGGAAAGGGTGAGGGAGGGGAGGGGGGGGAGGGGGAGCGGGAAGGAAAAAAATTGTCGGTCAAACATGGTTTCGATACAGCCGACTTCCTTTTATCTGGCATTGACTGACAGTGGTCCTGGTTCGGAACTGACGAGGAGATTTGGTCAGTGCCATTACCGTCATAAGGAGGCCCACGACACTTTGCATAAATCTTCATGGTTCCA
>JADBJO010003855.1:40000-42500 GCA_016801955.1 Conus betulinus | reverse complement strand
GTACTCCACTTTCTTGGAAAATTGTTCAGGTACCTTCCCCTTTTGTGTCTCTGTCATTGAAATACCCTTTTCATCTCCCTTCGGTGGTTTTTTTTTTTTTTTTTCTTTTTTTTCCCCCCACTGCCTTTGCGTATTATTCACCTGCCTGAAGTATAGAATAACTCTGAAAAGTGGTACGTGCTGGGCCGGGTTGGAATTCAAATTGAACTGAAATTAATTAAATTTTTTTTTTATACTTTTCTCTGCACAATTGAGAACAGCGGGTTATACTGTAGTTTGAAACTGGGGGCCAGCCAACCTCTCAGTGAGTGCTTGGTCAACCATGAAAGAGACAACAACGACGGCAACTCCGATAGTTCTCTTCATTCGAGAAATTGGGTACAACTTACCAACAAATATGTGCTCTTTTTCGCTTCATTGGAAAAAAAACAAAAAAAAAAAAAAAAACGTTGTCAACAAAATATAGAAAGAAAAGGGGGTTAGTTACCATCACAGATACAGATATTAACCCCTTTTCTTTTAAAAGTTTGCTTCATTTTCCGCCCTCAGTCACCTCGTTTTGAAACTAACTAGATGTTGACTAACTAACCAGCAGATACCTTATGTTTTCACGTTTAATCCATACCAAACAAAACAAAACAAAAAAGAGAACAAAATAATATCGGTGTCGACAAAAAGGCGACCAGTGAGCCAACAAACACTTGTTGCTTTTTTCACATTTGAAAAGAAAAGCAAAGAAAATAACACAGGGGGAAAAAAGAAGAAAAAAAAATCCAGTCGGCGGTGGAAATTTAAGCGTCCTAAGCGGATCAAGCCCTCCACTTCACGGAGCAGCCGCGTGGAAGTATCACGTTTCATGGGTTGTATGGCCCACACCTGGTTTGGTACAGGTGTCCTGTTGGACTGCAGATCAACTAAATAATGATCCTCTCCGTCTATGCTAGAGGGGAGAAGCTGGCTCAGTGGTCGGTGCACCAAGTCGGCAGCCACATGTCCCCGAGTTCGCATCCCGCTTGCACCCGACTTGAAAACTGCCTTTATGTCTGCGCATGTTAACGTGTGTTGTGGTGGTATCAGTGTGATGTTAGCTATGGTCCCTACCACCTCCACCCCTCCACACACATTCTGTGATTGCTCTCAGCTCGTCTGCCATCACACCTTCGGTGGACGTGTAAGTTAAACACGAATGTCACTGATTGCCCATGTGCGCAGAAGGACTTTTTGGTAAGAATGTGTCAGTGTAATGTATTTCTTTAAACGCCCTTTTTTTGCCAATGTTCGCTGCAGGCTACTTTTTTTTAACATATATCTTCAAAGGTTAACTTCATTATTTTATTATCTGTCACGCTTGTTTGAGCCTATTTCTAATCCAGATTTGAAACTTCTTTGCGAAGTCGTGTACTGACTTGATGACATGCTTCTGCCAGAGAGAAAAGATAGAGTAAGTCGGGACATTTTCGCTGCTGATAATGATACTGACAATACTGGCGACTGTAATAAGAATAATAAAAATGAATAGTATCATAGCAGAGAACAAGAGCAGTACAATTAAACATCAGAACAACAGTCGCCAAAGGCAGATGGGTATGAATTACAATTCCAGTTCAATAACACACACACACACACACACACACACACACACACACACACACACACACACACACACACGAAAGACACCGTTTTCAAATATGTGACATTATGTGACTCGGCGTCCAGCCAATGCGGCCAGAATATTCAGCAACAGCGTGAAGCATAAAGGGGAAGGAAACATGTGAGTCAGTACCACAACCATTCCTAAACTGTATTCATAATTCTGGTCAACATACAGACCCCCAGTTGTCACTTCACCGCCATGGAGACCCACTTGAGGGCCATCATCAACAGGCTGGGAATCGCAGTGATTTGAGGGGCACTCTGAACCAACGACACAATCACCATCGGACATAGTCTAAAGAAACAAACTGTCAACAGTGCATTTCAAGAAGATGAAAAACAAGACGAAAAACGGAATACGCAAATACATGAAATAAAAAATCTAAACAATAAAATGATTAAATCAGTAAGTAAATGAATAAAAATAAGAAATGGAAAAAAAAAAATCCAAATATGAATAAGAAATATCCTCAAATGAACGTGGAATATTATAGAGAATAATGTAAACCAGTCTGAATTAGAAATATCCTCAAATGAACGTGGAATATTATAGAGAATAATGTAAACCGGTCTGAATTAGAAACATTCTCAAATGAACGTGGAATACTATAGAGAATAAATGTTAACCAGAACCATCCGATTACGACACTCTTTCCTTTCGGCCTTAACAGCATGCTGGCGATGGCATTCAAAAACAGAGAAGTCTGCTGTCAAATAGTTGGAGGGTTCGGACGTGGGGCTGTCGGTTGGAGAATTCGATCCTATCGGTGGAGTCGTGATTTTATTAGCTGAAACCCCCTTCTGACCAACAGGCATTAGATGGGTTCCTTATTCAGTTCAGGAAAGC
>JADBJO010003855.1:20000-32500 GCA_016801955.1 Conus betulinus | reverse complement strand
AGAGAGAGAGAGAGAGAGAGAGAGTGTGTGTGTGTGTGTGTGTGTGTGTGTGTGTGTGTGTGTGTGTGTGTGTGTGTGTGTGTGTGTGTGTGAACATTTGTCATCCGTTTCAAATTCAGCGTTCGAGCACCTTGAAATTATTTTTTCAATAACAGCTGACATTTTGTGGCGGATAAAATTAATATCTCCCTATAAACGACTGTGAATCCCATGCACACATACAGCCCGTTTCCGGCTTTCTCTCTCTCTCTCTCTCTCTCTCTCTCTCTCTCTCTCTCTCTCTCTCTCTCTCTCTCTCTCTCTCTCTCTCCTCCATCACACACACACACACACACACACTCTCTCTCTCTCTCTCTCTCTCTCTCTCTCTCTCTCTCTCACACACACACACACACACACACACACTAAAGAAAAAACAAAAACAAAAAAACAACAAGCAATACGAAAACATCACAACAACAGCACACCCAACTTGAACATCATGCACAATCTTTCTTAAACTCCTTTCACTGCACAGTTCCGCGGGCACTATTCATGCATTGCAGCATGTGATGCTTCCCGACTCACCCCTCAGCCCCCCCCCCCCCCCCTTCCCCCCACTCTTCCATCGGCCCTCTCCAGTCTCCCGAAGGTTGACCATAACCTGTTTCACCGTCTGCGTTTCTTTCACGGTTTCGGTGCGTGTGCATTTTCCGCTCCGTTGGAAGCGTTGTTGGCTACCTGTCAGTAGTGGTCATTGTGCACGCAAGAAAATGTCTGTAAAATGGGAACAAAGAAGGGTAAAATGTTGATTTTATCCCCCCCCCCCCCCCCCCCCCCCCCCCCCCCCCCCCCCCCCCCCCCCCCCGCTTTCCCTGGTTTGTAGAGGAATAGAAACGCGCCTTTGTTTCTACCATCGGAATGGACCGTTGAGAATGAACAAAAGGAGCATTATAGTTTTAAACGATTGTCTTTCGTCCTGTTGTGTATTGCTGGTATTGTACTGTCTCGGTTTGTTTGGTGGTCTCATTGTCTGTTCCTGTACGTTTTTTCAGTTCCCCGCACGAGTATTGCGTAACGAAGTCAGTGTGGAAACAGCCCTTTCTCATGTGACAAAGTAATATGCGAAACACGACCAGCATGTGATATGCAGAAACAGCCTATATGTTGGTTTGCTGGGTTAGAAACGTATCTGTCATTAATGAATATAATCAGCAGAGAGAAAAGTAAAAACAATTGTTAACTTGAATGTTCATGGACTGATTGGATCTACAAATTTCTGACTGATCAAATGTGGTATGGAAAATACCTCATCTGATCAGTCAGAAATTTGTAGACCCAATCTGTTTCCTGAGCCAACCAGAGAGAGAGAGAGAGAGAGAGAGAGAGAGAGGAGAGAGAGAGAGAGAGCATTGAACACAATGAAATTTTGTATGTCGTTATAGTTTTGCAGCTCTGGTGACATGGAGGTATTGGTGAAAACATTACTCAAGAAAACGACCATCGAAACCAAACATAAAGCAGTAAAGAGCTTGAAATCTAAGCATGCTAACATAGTCTGACCACCAAGTATAACTGCGCTAAAAGAAAATCAAAATGCATGTACAAAAACACCGAAAAATGCTTTTTCTGTATCTCCTTTAGAACTAGTGCTCCTTTCTTATTTTATCACATGGAATTATTTTTCTTTGTTCGGATCTTTAATGTCTCTATACCATGCGTTGTAGTGATATCGTAATTATTGTCATTATTTGTTTTCTGCACTTCAACTGTGCCATCGTTTTTAGCAATATTTACAAAACAAAGTAACAATTAGAAAAAAACAAGAAGAAGAAAGAGACGACGACGACGACGAAGAGAAGAAGAAGATGAAGAAGAAGAAGAAGAAGAAGAAGAAGAAGAAGAAGAAGAACAGGACTGCGAAGGAAGGAAGGAGGGAGGAAGGAAGGAAAGAAAGAAAGAAAGAAAACTGGCTGGTTTACCACGGATAGTATTGTAGTCCATGCAATGAAGCAAAAAAAAACAAAACAAAAATGTGCCTCGTCCTCCCCTCCATCCAGAACAACAACCACATCAACAGCAAACCTTTTATTTCGTTTCCCACAGCCCAGCCAAACATAGGGGACAGGGTAGGGTGGGGAATGGAGGGGGGGGGGGGGGGGGGGCAGGTCTCAAGAAAACGCATATTGGACAAGGGGACAAGGTACTCATATGGGCTGGTTAGTGTGAGACTCTTTTCGTGTGCATTTTATTATCCTGCTGGCTAGGTCAGAGTGGAACTCTATATGCGTGCTTTAGCCTAGTGTTACCTATCTTAGACTGGTGAGATATTTTCTGTGCCAGATACCGAATAACTTAGCGATTTTTTTTTTTTTGATCCACAAGACAAAACAGACGAATGAGTTTTTGACAATAATGTCTTTTTTCTTTACTTTCTTTTTTATATTGGGGGCGGGGGGGTCACAAAAACAAAAAAAAAGAGGGGGAAAAAGTAATCTCTTGCTGACCGTCATCTGGGGAAAACTGGGTTGTACATTTTTGTCTGTACTTTGTGTTGTTTAAAGAAGACATTTTTCAAAGATCGAATTGTTGGTTTTTGCACTATGTATTAAAAAAAAGTTACTTTGCAATCTGTTCAGTCTGTTTACTTACATTTTGGTTTGCACTAATGACTTCATCCTCTTTCAGCTCCTGTTCCTGTTCGTTTAATAAGGTTAATATAAAATCTCGATTTATAAAGTCTTACTGCTTTTAATCAGTATGTGTATATATATATATATATATATATATATATATATATATATATATATATATATATATATATTTGTTAAAATAGTATGGTAAAAGGAAGTTTTAAAATCACCAGATCTGTTTCGAGCGCTGGCTCTCCTCAGGATCTGGCGATCAGGATCCTGAGGAGAGCCAGCGCTCGAAACAGATCTGTTGATTTTAAAACTTCCTTTTACCATACTATTTTAACAGATGTTGCTCCCCAAGGGGTTGAGCACTTTAAAATTTTTATTAGGCGTTTAAGTAATATTCTTGATATATATATATATATATATATATATATATATATATATATATATATATGTGTGTGTGTGTGTGTGTGTGTGTGTGTGTGTGTGTGTGTGTGTGTGTGTGTGTGTGTGTACATAACCCTTGTCATAATAAGATTCCCACACTTCAATACCATGTGCACAGAAATTGGGTCAGTTAGGGCATGAATGTTTTTTCTGCATACATTTTCATGTATAGATCGAAATCACATTTCGTAAAGATCTGACCATTTATGTGAAGTGCCTTGCAAACAAATTTCTGCGACTGCGTTTTTCAAGGTAGATCAACTAAATTATGAACAACATGTCTCAATATCTGTAAGAACTTGTCAGTTTTATCTTTGAGGTACCGTAAGACCATTTTGTTATGGCGAGGTGACCGCTCTTTGTACATACATTAGACATCTCAAGATCAACGTTTAGAACTGCACGGTCTCCCTCTAGTTTCAGTAGGCTTAACAAATTCTGGACACCTGCGACAGTGCTAGACAATAGTGCTACATCATCTGCGAATAATGGGAACGCAATTCAGCTACCCTGAAATCTTTCGAATACCAGTTTTCCTTTCTTTGTGATCTCCACTTTGAAAAAGGAAAAAAAAACAACACAGAAACACCAAGAAGCTTGATGAGCATTCCTGTTTAAGTTATTGTGGGCAGTCACCAAAAAAATCTAAGTATCTAGACCTATTACGCATGCATGCTAGAATGAACCATAAGCACCTCGAAGAGCCATATATAACTGCCAACCACCACACCACGCTTACGACAGAAAGAGAGAGAGCAAGAGGAGGAGAGGAGGTGGAAAAGAAGAAGAAGACGAATCAAAGAAAGAAAAAGAAAAGAAGAAAGAAAGAAATTTGCGAGCATGTTTGTCTGGCTCCATAATTACAGTCTGGGAGCCTGCTCGGTTGTTTACCTGCATTACACCTGTTCTTCTTACAAATCGTTCGTCCATCAACCCACCAGGCGTGTTTGTCCACCCTTTCGTCCCTCATCAGGCAGGCCTTTAGCATGTACACCGATGTTTCTTACCTCCCCCATCACCTTTACTGACCCCCCCTCTGTAACACCTCACATCCACCCCTTTCTACTCCTCCTTGTCCTTCCACAAGAGAATGCCCGCCAGGTTGAAAGCGGCACGGGAGGTTACCCGCAGGAGCTCTTAGTCCAAGAGCAATAACTCTTGTTCACTAGAGCGAGGAGGGTAACAAATAAAAAAAAGAGAAGAAAAGAAAGGAAGAAAGTAAAAAAAAAAAAAAAAAAAAAAAAGAATGGCGCTGAGGTCAGGGATACGAGTGTGGACGTTTTAATAATCGGTCTCACGCCTCGAGGGGTCAGGAATGAAAATGCGATTATGGAGCTGCTCCATTGCTGATTTCTGTCCATCTCTCTCTCTCTCTCTCTCTCTCTCTCTCTCTCTCTCTCTCTCTCTCTCTCTCTCTCTCTCTCTCTCTCTCTCTCTTCCCCCCTCTCTCTCTCCGTCGGCTTTCTGAAACGGCCCAAGGTTAGATTACTTAGCGTCCTTTGTCTGACGGTTGAAGAAACAGTAAACATTTGTGAGAATGCTCAAAGATGGCGTTTTCGTGGTGGACGGTAATTGGGAGGTAAGGAGGAAGGGGTTGGGGAGAGGGAGAAACCGAATGTGTTTTCTCCGTCCATCTCAAACGTGCCAACTAGTTTTGCATATATGACATCACTTTCATTCTGAATCGATATACACACTCCAAGTGTCCCCCTTCGTTCGTTCTCTTTAACACAACCAGATTTCATGGCAATTCCAGCGTCTTTAACACAGGACGCAACCAGATTAGGAACGTGGAGAATAAAATAATGGCAGAGCAGAATTAGAGGTTTCCTCTTGACCTCCAGCACTCAAAGGAAACATTGATCGTGTTTGTATTGAAGGTGAAGTGTACTAAATGGAACTAAGCAATTCGAAACTCGTCTGTTCAAAGCTTTATGGGTCTCTCTCTCTCTCTCTCTCTCTCTCTCTCCTCTCTCTCTCTCTCCCTCCTCACTCTCTCTCTCTCTCTCTCTCTCTCTCTCTCTCTCTCTCTCTCTCTCTCTCTTATGTAGAGAGATTCATTCGCCTATTGCAGTTAACCCAGGGAAGATATACATGGAGGCACAGCCAAGGAGAATCGCACGTGCTGTTAGCACTGCAGGAGAAAACACTACGCCGCCAGAAGCTCCATCGACATTCTACACGCAGAGGGCCGCAGATCGTGAACAGCCTTAACATCACGAGCAGCCGGGTCTTCTGGTGGAGCGGATGACTGTAGGAAAACCATCCAGAGAACATCAGGAAGAGTGACGTGAAACTGGACATTGTGCTTCACTGAGGGCCATCAAATCAGCTGATTCTGATCGAACTCACAGTGCCATGTGAAAGTAGAATGGAGCAAGCTTACATCTACCAGACTCAACATTGCCAGTCTGGCTAGTAGTATCTGGGGGGAAACCTGCTATCCAAGCCCAAAATCCTGGCCACAAGGATGGAGCAAGGCGGTTTGTAGGTTCATGAACCCATGATCTTATGAAGCAGCTCGGGATTTCTGGCAAGAAGAGGACTAGTATCCCAAAAGGCAATGTCAGAGACAGCTGAAAAGAGCTCCCCGGCTTGATTAGGTCGTGAAGGAACACTTTAAACAGGTGTCTAATACTGATGTAGGTAATACTTCCGTCTGAAAAGGCAAAGCCCAGAGACGCCCGGCCATCCAGTTGTTAGTCCCAATCCCTGCAGCGCAAGGGTAAAAAAAAAGTCTGGCTGAAGAACGGCATTTAGATGTCATGACCTGGATACGGTTCGCCCCCGAGGGAGTTCTGGGTCGAGGGGGAGTTTCTTCTGTGAAGACCTACTGTGAAGCTGTCCCCGGAGTTTCTTCATACTACATGTCGGCAATGTGATTCATCGATTTCTGTAATTCCATGCGATTCGTAGAAAGTGCCCACCCATATTAGCATGCTCCTCTCTCTCTCTCTCTCTCTCTCTCTCTCTCCTCTCCTCTCTCTCTCTCTCTCTCTCTCTCTCTCTCTTCTCTTTCTGTCTCTCTCTCTCTCTCTCTCTCTCTCTCTCTCTCTCAGAGAGTGAGAGTGTGAGAGAGAGAATCAATATCACCTAACTTAGGACCTATTACAAACTTGATAGATTTTTGTGTTTGATCCCCTTGAAAATGAACATTTTGTTTACTCGATAAAATTGTCATTCTCTCTCTCTCTCTCTCTCTCTCTCTCTCTCTCTCTCTCTCTCTCTCTCTCTCTCTCTCTCTTGTCAGACTATAAAAGCTTGTAAAGTAAGTTACATTACTGAACCATCTGCTTGTTGTCTGCAACTTCAGTTATGATTAATTTTATAAAAACAATAGTACTCTTTGAAATATTGATTTCGACTATTCAAATGGAAACACGACCTCAGAGTTGAAAACTGCATCAAATGGAATCGGTTCTCTAAATTTGTCCCCCCCCCCCCCCCCCCTCCCCTTTAATGAAAATAAAGAAATGAATAAATAGTCGGTAAAGAAAATTGCCACTCGTCAATGGGGTCGAAGCCGATATAGAAGAGGCGTTAAAAAGTGGAGTCAGTTCTTCCGCCTGCGAGGCTTTCGCTTATAATCTTCCACAATGCATCGAAACGATCATTCCTTTCCGAGCCGCCTTTCGCTTCAGATAGGTGTGTGTGTGTGTGTGTGTGTGTGTGTGTGTGTGTGTGTGTGTGAGAGAGAGAGAGAGAGAGAGAGAGAGAGAGAGAGAGAGAGAGACGGTCGTTCTATGTGTGTCGAGCCAGCCACCACTACAACCGTCAAGAATTCGACACATTTAGATCAACACTGAAAATTAGATCGTCTTCTGATCATAGTAAATCAGCCAAAAGAACAACTGAGTAATCAGAGGGAATAAAGAGAAACAAAACTGAGGCGAGGGAAGCAAACCCATCATGCAAAATCACCAGCTCTGCGAAGTCTGAAACCTTGCCTGCTCTAAGAAACAAAAAAATGAAAAATGAACAAGTGAACGAATGACTAAATAAGTGAATAAATAAATAAAAAAATAAATAAGTAAATGAAATAAATAAATAGATAAAACAAACTAAAAAAAACCCAAATAAACGAATAAAAACGCCACCAGCAGCAAAAACTTACTTTCAATCAAGTATTATAAACTGTACCGTTTCTCTTAGATGTGTACACATTTTTTTTTTTACTTACAATATGCATGGAGGAATCAATAGTGCACGGAAGAATACAATGAAACCAATGGTTTCAAATCGAAGAAATCTCATCGCATGGTTTCTAGCGATTAAATGTCAGTAGTTCAGTTCATATCTTCATTGTAATCCTTGTAAGTTAATAGAGCATGAGGTTCATGGTATTTTCAAACTCTTTTTGTATAAGCAAATACTTACCTGTCCTGGTCGTAAATTGTTTTAACCTATATTCTGGATGACTGAGCTTGCATCAGTGAACGGCGTTACATTCATTTCTGTGCTGGAAAACGTTCTTTTAGTCTGGCGCATCTTTTTTTTTTTTAGGTTATCCATTGAAATGACTGAAATTGTGAACGTTATCACGTAGGTTAAACTATTTTTGTCGTTCGAAAAAAAATACTCGCTTCATAAAAAAATCAACATTACCGTATTTTCTTTTTCTTTTTGGTCCTGGTTTAGACACATTCGTGAACAAAGTTAACATTGTTTGCAGGGGTTTTGTGGTCATTTTTGTTGTGGTGGTTGAGAACGCACACACACACTGTCTGTCTGTCTGTCTGTCTGTCTGTCTCTCTCTCTCTCTCTCTCTCTCTCTCTCTCTCTCTCTCTCGCGTATTCACCCAGGCATTCCAGTCTAGCAATCGTAATCATTGTCCACAAAAAAGATGACAGCCCCGCTAAACAGGTTCCCAGCGCTGTCTTCAACACACTTCCCAACCGTCTTCTCCCCTGCGCCACCCCCCCCTCCCCCCCCCCCCCCCCTTCCATCGTACCCATCCCCTTCCACCCTCCCACCCTCCCCTTTGCCTACCCTCTCGCTCTCCACCCATCTATTCACCCCTGGTCTAATACACTCGGTAAACTTTGCCCAGCCTCAAACAAAGAGACAGGGGTGGTCAGAATCGTGGCAAAACACGACTGACCACCACTTGGAGCGGAGCCGTCTGCGGCTCAGGCCTGTCATTATATTTTTCCATCCACGATTCAAGTAGACAAAACCTCTCACCCCACTGCCTCCGGAGATCCCCAGGCTTTTGTGTTCCCCTCCCTTGCCCTCCCTGTGAACAAGGGTCTAAGACGATATATGGAGATTAAATGCGAGAAAGGCTACTGTGGGAGGAAGGGGTAGGGGGGAGGAGAGACATACCTGAGCGGAGTTCATGGTGGTCTCCAGCGTGGTGGGACAAAGGAAGGTATAGTCACTGTCAAAATCGGCTGCGATATGGACCTGCGCCTTATGTAATGCTAAGGGGGGTAGGAGAGGGAGGAGGGGGTGGAAGGTTCAGGGACGGGGCGGAGGGGGGAGGGGGGGGGGGAATCAGGAGAATGGGTGGAAGAAAGGGGGATGAGGGACTGTAGGAGAGCATGTTTGAGATCCGCGTCTTAGCTCCCTTTTCATTGTATGGTAAGTTAAAGTAGGTACAACAGGGGATTAATCCTAATGCACACAACAATGCCTGTGTTTATAATAGTGTAATTTCACGTATTGCTGAGGGGGATGCTTACGACATTGAACGAGACCCACTGCTCCTTGCTTTTTGAGATTGGACACGTCTTTCAATTTAATCAGACTCTTGAAGGAAGTTAAACCGTGAATACGCTCACAGCGTTTTGGGGAAAACGCACAGACACCCACGTGCACGTGCACTCGGGAGAGAGAGAGAGAGAGAGAGAGAGAGAGAGAGAGAGAGAGAGAGAGAGAGGAGGGTCATCGGATCTTAATTCATGTTGTTTATAATCGACCACATGGGGCCCTATCAAGAAAGACACTATCGGGTCATCTTGGTGGACGCGTGTGTGTGTGTGTGTGTGTGTGTGTGTGTGTGTGTGTGTGTGTGTGTGTGTGTAGACAGAGAGAGAGAGAGAGAGAGAGAGAGAGAGAGCAGCTCTCCGCACACGGTCAGAATATGCATATGGCCATGGATTTCCCAACCAGCGCCAGTATTTTTTTTTTTATTTTTTTTTTTATTTTTTTTTTTTGTTATCCGCCCAGTATCCTGACATACTTCCATATCCGCCGGACCGTGGTCATCTGGATGACAGAGAGAGGAGGGGGGAGGAGGGAGGGAAGGGGTTAGGGCAGGGGAACGGAAGGGTGGGAAGAGGATGAGGGGGGAGGGTTCAAGGAAGAAAATTACAAGGCAGGGAACAACAGATCTACGACAGCACCGGGGAGGATTCCGCTCATATCCACACGGCACTCGCCCCTGCGGGGGGACTTATGTCATCGGAAATATTGG
This sequence comes from Conus betulinus, assembly GCA_016801955.1. Classification (NCBI taxonomy): domain Eukaryota; kingdom Metazoa; phylum Mollusca; class Gastropoda; order Neogastropoda; family Conidae; genus Conus; species Conus betulinus. Next base: position 23,016 of record JADBJO010003855.1, on the reverse strand, counting down.
AGTGTTTCCCGTGGACAATGGCCGGAGATGTTTTCTCGGGGTATTACGGGGGCGCTTCGGCTATTGTGGCTTTTGTATAGCGTACTTCGCTGCGTTGGGCTTAACTGGGGTGATGGGGGTTGTGCAGGTGGGGTGTGGGAGAATTGAAAGAAATATATATACAGTGTTCCACAAGGGAAGGGCTGCTTGGTTGGGTGTGGGTGTGGGTGGAGGGCGGAGAGAGAGAATGGAGATTAAATGCTGTCAGGCGGCATTTTGTATGGTTTAAAAATGTTTTGTATTTAAAGGATGGAAGTGGGTGGCAAAGGAGCACTGAATGTGTATAGGGTGGGTATGTGCGTGGTGAGGAGTGGAGGCAGTCTAGGCGGAGGGAGGAGGCAGAGAGGTAGAGAGGTAAGGAGTGAAGTGGGGTGGGGATGGGGGAGATGAGGAAAGGTGTAGGGGTAGGGTTAATGACTGTACGGGGCAATGAGTGTGGTGGATTTGGATTCTTCAGTTGTAAGTTCGACAGGGGAAGGGGAAGAGACCCGCATAACATTGATTGAACGGCGTGTGTGTGTGTGTGTGTGTGTGTGTGTGTGTGTGTGTGTGTGTGTGTGTGTGTGTGTGTGAGAGAGAGAGAGAGAGAGAGAGATATATATATATATGCATGCATGCATGTATGCATGCATATGTGCGTGCTCATTTTTCTACACGTTCCTCATCAATTTTGTGTAATATTTGCACAAAGAATGGGAAATCAGTTGTTATCTGCAGCCTTGAGAGTTGAATACATCGGGGCCATTCGCCGCGTCAGTCATACGGGTAGATAATCCAACACTGTTACATTCCTCGATGTTTCATTACGCATTTTTAAAGAACAACATCCCCCCAAAACCAAGTGATGAACAAGCGGAGAAACTCTTGGTAAATGAAATGTATTGCTGCAAGGCGACCGATTCCAACCCTGTGCTGTCCACCTCGCACGCGTGCAGATATCACTTCGCGACGGCATCGCTACATAATCATCCGCGGGATAGTTTGAAACGGCACCGACTGTTCATGAGCAGCCCACGAACCCTTTGCGAAAGGCCATTTCAGTTTCTAACATTTCAGTTTCGCTGAAATCTCAGACTTAGTTGCCTCCTTAGTAAAAAGTTTGTCACAGTATTTTGTCGGATAAAAAAATAACCAACGATGCTTTTATATATCCACCGTTCTATTCTCTGTATCAATTTTGACACGTGGTATGGGTCATATTATAGTCACTCTGGTGCTATCTTGCTGCATAGAAATATTGCTTTTACAATGCACGATTTCATACTCTGTATCAGTTTTGACACGCAGCAGAGACCATATGATCACCGTGGTGCCAGCTTGCTGCGTGAAGTCCCCATAGTCGTCATGTCAGCTAACTCTCAGACCTGAGTGCACCCACCTCTGAATACACAGCAAAGGATGATATTCTGTTGCCACGCTCAACAAGCCCAGAACGTTGTTTTATCTGTTAGTACGTGATAAACCGAGAGAGAGAGAGAGAGAGAGAGAGAGAGAGAGAGAGAGAGAGAGAGAGAGAGAGACAGACAGACAGACAGACAGACAGACAGACAGACAGACAGACAATGTCAAAATAACTACCTTCTTTCTTGGATGAAAAGGCAGGCACACACACACACACACACACACACACACACACACACACACACACACACACAGAGAGAGAGAGAGAGAGAGAGAGAGAGAGAGAGAGAGAGAGAGAGAGAGAGAGAGAGAGAGAGAGAGCATGTGAGTCCTTGAGATTGTGGAGCAGTTTCCAGCGTTTTAGCCTTGGATATTCCACAAGTATATATAGAAACAGAAAAACGAACAAGAAAACCAGCCGCCGTGGCCAGCGTCGCGATTCCCAGTTGGGGAGGCGGGGGGAGGTCGTGGGATCGATTTTTCGGCCCCGACCGGCTTTCTACCCAGAATTGAGCTTGCTATACGCCCGATTTAGAAGACTGGAATCACACAGTCGTGTTTCAATCTCTCGGTGGATGAGTCTCTGGCAGTGTTGCTCAAATTTTCTTACCAACACACCAGGTATATCTCTCGGGCCTGGTCGACGCTGGAATATGTTATGAAAGTACAAATGTAGAGCAAAGCCCTTCCATGCGACCCCGGACCGTCATGGAACTAGTATCATCATCGTCATCATCATCATCATCATTGTCGTCGTCGTCGTCGTCGTCGCCGCTGTCGTCGTCGTCGTCGACCACCATAAAGGGTGGTCTCAAAATTCTGTGGCCGTTCATGCCCTGCTGTCACGGTAACCACATTTCGATTTCCTCTCCACGTCTTAGCCCATGGGGAGTTCCAGTCGAGGTCACCGGTAAGTTCACTGACGCTAGCTCCGCGACTAAGCAGTCATCGTCAATAGGGGGCTGAGCTGAGCAGGTGGTTTTTGCGTGTGTTGGATCAGAACCGGCACCACAGAACACCACCGAAAGTGACGGCGGCAGTGCAGCATCTGCTCTGGTGGGTTGCCTCATGACGACGTCATATTGACTGCTCCCTGTGGATTGCTGGTGTCGGAGCTGCGATGAGAGAAAAACGGGTGTGGCTGTGGAATCGAAGCTGGAATGAGCGGTGTTGGGGGTAATGCCACTCAACTTGCAAAGAAGATGGGACAGGAAAAAAAAAAAAAAAAAAAAAAATGATGTTAAGGCGATGCATTCGTCCCGGGAGAGGAGCCAAGTCTGTTTGTTTTTTTACTCCTAGTATTTCATTATGTCCATAAAATTATGCAATGCACACAATACCTGTTTCAGATTTGTAACTTAGCTCATGCGTATGGTCTGTTTTGTTAAGAAAGAGACGGGTTATTAATTACACGCACCCATGCTACAAGCCTTCATCTTCAACGAAAAGTGATTTGTGGAATGTAGAAGTACACGTGCTCTTCTGAGTGCAGGGTTTTGACCAGTGCTTGTCATTTCATCGGTTGCATCCCTTTCCTGCATATTCTTTTCATCAATCTAGATCAGCATGATTGTCA
>JADBJO010003855.1:10000-12500 GCA_016801955.1 Conus betulinus | reverse complement strand
AGGAACAGGCCTAAACTCGCACCTGCCGCAGGGAACCGAAAAGGAATATGAATGAAGCACAAACCAAGAGACCAATCACAGAACGTTGCTATTCATAGTGGCAGGAGAATGGGAGATAATGGCGGTGCGTCATGAAAGGAAATTCCCGGCTGACCTCTAGCCTTAGTGACGTCATCTTTTCTGCTTGTGTTGAAGTTAAGAGGGTTTCAAATAGGAAAACAGCTCAGAGACTAGGTGGTAGTTTTTAAACGTTTTTCCGTTTCTCTCTCTTTTTCTATTGATATGTGTCTAATCTGTTTATCTGTACGTCTGTCTATCCATCTATCTGTCCATATGTCTATTTGTCTGTCTATCTATCTGTATGTATGTCTGTCTGTCCGTCAGACCGACCATCCTTATATCTGTCTGTATATCTATCTATATATCTATCTCTATCTATCTATCTATCTATCTATCTATCTATCCGTGTCTGTCTGTCTGTCTATTGTCTGTCTGTCCGAACGATCGCCCATCTATCTATCAACATCTGTCTGTCTATCTACCTGTCTGTGTAACTACCTACCCATCTAGCTACCTACCTACCTGCCTACTTACCTGCCTACTTTTCCTACCTGCATACCTACCTACCTACTTATCTACCGACCATCCAACCTACCTACCTACCCACCCCCTACCCGCCTACCTACCTACCTACCCATATTATGTGCTGGGCTACGTGTTAACCTCCTCGCCATTGGAATTAACCCAAAAGCTGGAACCCAGCATCTTCAGGGCACCAATCTCGTGTGCATCCCCCCCCCCCCCCCCCCCCCCCCCCCCCCCCCCCCCCCCCCCCCCCCCCAACCCCTCACGATTTTCGATTACTGCGTCTCGTGAAACCTTTCCGTTTCTACTTGTGCAGTTTCTTTTTTTTTTTCTTCTCAAATCTGTCTTACGTAGTAGCTCCCACGTCGTCCGACACATGAGACAGATATTTACCATCAAGCCCAAACGGTCAACGGTTAACGAACTGACGTCGCTGAACTGTTTCTGTGCATGACGTATAAAGGAGCTGGAGCGGACATCATCATTTTTTGTTACTGCTGGACTGGCACGTCAAAAAAAAAAAAAAAAAAATCAAACAAATTACCGAACCAAGGTCGGTTTAGTATCGAAACAAAGAATCAACAAAATATTGTGTTTATTCGTGTATATCAATTTTGTTTGTTTGTTTGATTGTTTTGGTTTTTTTTTTTTTCTTAAAGCCTTTTATTTCATATTCCTCCTGATCTCCAATGGGATATGGAAACATTCCGTCTGTTTTTGCAAAATGGTTGCGTTTCTCGGTTTTCTTTCTTTGGCTGTTTTCCATTCACGTTGTGATGTTTGTAGCTTAGCTTTTTATTTCATTTTGTTTATTAATTTGGACTTATTTATTCATGTTTTTTATTCGTTTTTTTTTTCATTTGTTCGTCCATCCATCCGCCCAAGTGTCAAATTCCATCTATTCATTTGTCGTTCGTTCTTTCAGTTTGTCATTTTTTTTTTTTTTTTTTTTTTTTTTTTTTTGGGGGGGGGGGGGGGGGGGGGGGGGGGGGTTTTTTGCCCATTGTTCCTTTCCGTTTGTACTTATCTGCCGTTTCCTAGATCTCCAACTGAATTCCTTCCTGGCGTCTTTTCTCTCGCACTTTACATCTGATTTCTCACATTTCCTTTTTCTAGCCACTACAAGGAGAAGCTGAACTTTTTTTTTTTTTTTTTTTTTTTTGAGAGGGAGTGGGAATGGGGAGAGGGAGAAAGAGGGAGGGAGGGGCGTGGAGTTTCGTTTCATCCTTGCTCGGCCACATTATTTTCTTCGCACGCTGAGTTCACATTCTGGAATCGTGAGCTTCGAATCAGCTGTCTCCCATCCAACCCCCATCCCTTTGTCTTCTTACTTCAAAAGGATTTTTTAGGGGGGGGGGGGGGGGGGAGGGGGGGGGGCGGGGGAAGGGGGAGGGGGGCTGGGTGAAGATGAGGGGAGGGATGGAGGAGGTGGGGTGGGGACGAGAGGGGGTTGCTGTTCACTAGGGATTCAATTCTGATATAACGTGAACAAAAAACGGTATAAAAAAATAAATGTGTGTGTGTGTGTGTGTGTGTGTGTGTGTGTGTGTGTGTGTGTGTGTGATATTTGAAATAGCCGTCGTATGCATGTACAATCAGCTGCACCTGCTGTCACGCTTTGAATTATTTGTGTAGTTCTTTTTTTTTTTTTTAATTTTTCCCGCCAGTTGCAGAAAAATACAGAGGATCAGGTCTGAAGATAGACTAGCTGGGATGGGGAAAAAAAAAAACTTGTGCATGATTTACAGTGTCAGTTTTGTCCTAGCTTTTATTTCACTCCTCCCCAGTCCCTGTCCTCTCTTTTCCTGCTCCCTCCATCTTTCCCACACATTGCTCCTCTATCCCAAGCAGGTCCGTCTCCCTCCTCTGTCCGTGTCTGTCTCCGTCTGTCTCTTTTCCAATCTTTCTTTGCCGC
>JADBJO010003855.1:0-5000 GCA_016801955.1 Conus betulinus | reverse complement strand
CGTCTAGGTTTATTCATGTGTGTGTGTGTGTGTGTGTGTGTGTGTGTGCGCGCGCGCGCGTGCGTACTTTTTTTCCATGTCAGGTACTTTTCTTGACGGGGGAAAACATTCACTGTGCACCGCACATCTTGAACTGTTTGGAGGATGCGTTTTGTGAATGTTCTCAGGCAGATTCTATGAACTGATTGAAACTTTGAAGGACAGACAATCTGAGACAGGGAGATAACGTACTAAACTTCCGTCCGGGTTTGCTGTCAACGACGAGACCGCAAAGTGTATTGGCAATTAATCAAGGGCTGTCATTAAAAAGAGAAAAAAGTTAAGCCGACAGCAAGAGAAAACCAGCGTCATTGTTATCAGTGTTGAAATTGCATGAAACATATTCTATGAACTTTGACAGACTTTAAGTCACTTTTAATCCTTGTCGCCCAGCCGGCCAAGCGGGGTCATTTTAGGGCTGGCAAACTCACATGGGAAAAATCATATCATGTACAAGCCAGATCATCTAATATGAAAAAAAATCGTCCTGAAATAGAAACAAAGATTAAGCAGCTTCAGTTTATGACATTTCATGAGATACAGAATCAGATAGTGCTGAGACCGCCAGATATGCTCCTTAAGGAAGACTTCAATGTGTACGTTCAGAGAGAGAGAGAGAGGGTGTCCGACAGCACAAGGTCGGTGAATGGCGATTTTCTTTTTCTGGGTCTGTGAAATACACCCACCTAGACGGCAGAAATGTAGGCGGCAAAGTAGAAGCGGGGAAAAAGTAGCGGCCACCGTTTAGGCCAGCGTTGCAAAGCGCCCTCCGTCTTTATTCTTCTTCTTCTTCTTTTTTGTTTTGTTTTTTTTTTTTTTTTGTTTGTTTGAAGAACACACGTCCTGGACTTGTTCCCGTACATCCTTTCTACCTGCCTGAAGTTTCTCATTAGTTAGGAAGCGCATCGTAAACGAGCCAGGGGAACAATGAACAGTCAATAAGGAACAAGTAGGGTAACTCTTGCTCCCATAATTAGAGTTAACTTTCAAGCTGGACGTCCACAACACTGACGACATGGCAGTTGGGCGACGACGACCGTTCCAAGAGTTTCTGGGAAGGAAGGAATGGAACGGGGGGGGGGGGGGGGGGGGGGGGGGTGGGGGGGATGGGGGGTTGCGGATGTGTGTTTGGGGGGTGGGGGGAGCAGTGAGGGGCGGGATGGCTTACACCACCAGACCGACGACATTAAAGATGGAGGATGGCCAAAGTGTCCATTGAAAAACAAATAATAAAAAAAAAAATGTACTCGCAACGTGTTGCAGAAAACTCGGTATTCTACGTTGAGCCGACTGGACACACTTCTCAATCTGGAAAAAATTAAAAGGCAATTGTAAGGTTTCGCGAACACCCCCCCCCCCCCCAACCCCCCCCCCCCCCCTTTACCACCGCCTCCCCCCTCCCCCCTCCCTCCCACGCCCTTTTTTTTTCCGTGACTTGAGAAATATAACACGGGACAAATAGTGTCCCCCCAAATCCCTCCTCCTTCCACCTCCTCCTTCGGGCATCCCCCCAGTCTACCCCCTCCCTCCCACTCCCCGCCACCCCCATCCCCGCTTCTTCCGATGGCTTCCCGGGTGTTAGCAAATTAGGTTCTGGCTTTTACACAGCACCTGTACTCCGTTGCACACAGCTGAGGACAAGGATGTGTGGCGTGTCCCAGTTGACTGCCAAAAATTTCGTCAGGGCAGCCGGATGACCTAAGGTCATGGGACGATGATGGTCATCATCACAGTCTGGCTACATTTCATAGCCTGGCTATGTTTTGTAGTCTGGTATATTTTATAGTCTGGCTATGTTTTATAGTCTGGCTTCATTTTATAGCCTGGCTATGTTTTGTTCATAGTCTTGTGCATTTTGATTTTTAGCATGGCTATATTTTGATTATGGCCTGGTTGCGCGCGCGCGCGCGGACGCGCGCGCGCGCGTGGGGTGTGTGTGTGTGTGTGTGTGGTGTGTGTGTGTGTGTGTGTGTGTGTGTGTGTGCGTGTGTGTGTGTGTGTGTGTGTGTGTGTGTGTGTGTGTGTGTGTGTGTGTGACCTGGCTTCATGTAGTTTACAGCCTGACTACATTTTCCTTATAGCCTATGCATATATACTTAGCATGATTGCGTTTGGTTTATAGCTGCGCTACATTTTCACAGCATGGCTACATTTTGTGAACAGTCTGGTTACGTTTGGTTTATAGCCTGCTTACATTTTCACAGCATGGCTCCATTTTGTGAACAGTCTGGTTACGTTTGGTTTATAGCCTGCTTACATTTTCACAGCATGGCTCTCATTTTGTGAACAGTCTGGTTACGTTTGGTTTATAGCCTGCTTACATTTTCACAGCATGGCTCCATTTTGTGAAACAGTCTGGTTACACACACACACACACACACACAACAAACACAAACACACACACAACACACGCACACGCACGCCCACGTACGCACGCACGCACGCACACACACACACACACACACACACACACACACACACACACACCACCACCCACCCCAACCCACCCACCACCACCACCACCCATCTTTCCTCCTTGCTGTACGCTGGAGGGGTTTCAAAGAGCCTTCAGAAAACAAACACCTCAGAGAAGAAGAAGAAAAAAAAAAAAATGGCGACTCGCAAAGAATGAGCAGGAGAAAAAAAAAAAAACTTAAAGTTCTTTCGGACTCTCCGGTTTTAACCAAGCTGTTTGCCTTCAATCTGGCGTCCTCGTCGCGGTCATATTTTTGCTAATCACGTCGTTTGAACATTTCTGTCTGCCTGTCTTGCCGACCGACGCCGGCCGTCCATGAGATTGTAGTGGGGGGGAAAAAAACGGGGAAAAAAAGAGAGAGAGAGAGAGGGGAGAGAGAGAGAAAGAGAGACCTTTAAGATTTTTCAAATGTTCATCCTAGGTGTCACCCTGAGTATCTATTTCGACCTGTCACATGAAGTTTTGTGTTGTGTGCTACATTTGTACATCCGAGGTCAGCAGTGTTTAAACCCGTGCGATTATGACCTGCACATATGTTTATGTTGTGTTAAGATATTGTTTGTTTGAACACTTGCTGTGCTCCGAAGAAAGGGAAGGAAAGAAGAAAAAGAAAAAGAGGGGGAAAAAAAAACTTCAAAGAAAACTGTTATTGTTCTCCTGCCTGGCACTTAATACACCGAACTGTCCGTCATCCATCTTGTGTGCTTTAACGTGGTGCAGCTACACTGTTTTCATACCATTTACCAGTCGATGCTGTCCTTAAACAAACTCGTATAGTGATGTCTGAGGACCGTGATAAAAGGGCAGCCAGCTCCCCTCTTCAGCAAGACGACGAGAAGAGACCGTGTACAGACAGTGGGGGCACAGATGGTAGCTTTGCTGAGTCAGAGTCAGATAGCACTATCATCAACGCAGACTTCCTAACCAGCACTGTTATGGAGGTATCAAAGCAGGATTTCAGAAGGGGTGATGATGTAGATTCTTTAAAAGAGACCCTGAAATCTATATTGAGCGATCCTGATTTTGTGGGTGTTATTGCCTCCAGTGTCGCAAGACAGGTAACTGAAATCATGAAAAAAGAAAATAGCTGTTCTCAAAGAACAATTGTGGAAAAAGATCGCGAGATCACAGCTCTTAAAGACAAGGTGGATGACCTTGAACAGTACAGCAGAAGAACGTCAGTTAGGATTACCGGGATACATGAGGTAGAGGGCGAGGATAGAGACGCTATTATGCAGAAGATTGCCAGTGAGATAGGTGTGGAGCTACCTGATTCAGCCATAGAACGTTCTCTCATCGTGTGGGGAGAAAAAAACCATCAGCAAACGACAGTTTTACCAGAGCCATCTTGGTGAAGTTTTCTTCATATAAGCACAAACAGAAAGTGATGGCTGCCAAGAAAAAATTATCGAATCTTGACCCCAAGAAGATAAGTCCGTGGTTCAGAAATCTTCCCACCGGGCTTCCAGTGCTTCTGTAGTGGCTTCGTCTACCCCACGGATCTACGTCAACGAGGATCTTACGAGGATTCGTTCGGAAATCGCTGCTGCCACTGCCAGAATGCGGAAAAGGAACAAAATTATACAAGACACTTGGACACGAGACGGTGTTATCTTTGTGAAAAAAGGGTGCTGCTAACACTCACAGAGTCACCACAAAAACGGGAACTGGAACTGTTGTGCCAGTGACGTATTCCATACATCTGTAGACAGTCAGCTGTGTGTGTGAATGAACTGGAACCATAAAACTGTGTAAAACTGTGTGAAGACAACTGAAACTGCAGAGTATTATTGAAAGCGTCCCCTTTGGTGGGTTTCAAGAACATTCATGGAACATTCGTGGTTATATGTGATTTCTGGGACTGTGTGATTCCTGGGATTATGTGATGATGTCATTCCTGGAATTACCCTGTCCGACTTCAAGATTATGTGACATGTGAGTATGTGAGGGCTAGAGAGTGGGCGAATGAGAGAGAGACGAACGGGAGGGACCAGGTGGCGGATTGGGAGTAGTGGGGGGGGATAGGATAGGATAGAGGATGGGGAGGGAAAGAAGCATCGAGTGTCATGCTGTGCTATTGTTCATGTATATGTATATGTGTCGGTGTGCATATGACCCTGTGTAGTTGGGTGTATGGGGGTGTATGTATGTATGTATGTTTGTTTGTATGTGTGTATGTTAATGTATGCATGTTAGTATGTATGTATGTTAATGTATGCATGTTAGTATGTAAGAATGTATGTACGTGTGCATGCATGCGCGCGCGCGTGTGTGTGTGTATGTATGTGTGTGGTTGTGTGTGTGTGTGTGTGTGTGTGTGTGTGTGTGTGTGTGTGTGTGTGTGTGTGTGTGTGTGAATGTACGTATGTATGTATCTGGATGTTTATGGGCGTGCATCTGGGTGTATACGAATGTGTATGATGTATATGAATGTAAACGACTGTATGCATTTGGGTGTGAGCGTCCATTTGGTGTGTTTTGAGTG